>PVIH01001681.1:45068-129566 GCA_004025045.1 Sigmodon hispidus | reverse complement strand
AGATAGTATATTTAACAAATGGTGTTGGCATAGCTGGATGGAAGTGTGCAGAAAAATGCAAATAGATCTGAGCCTGTCACCCTGCACAAAACTCAAATCCAAGTGGATCAAAGTCCTCAACTTAAACCCAACCACTTTGAACTTCATAGAAAAGAAATTGGGAAATACACTTCTACAAATTGGCACAGGCGACCACTTCCTAAATATAACACCAGTGGCACAGACACTAAGACCAACAATCACTAAGTGGGATCTCCTGAAGCTGGGAAGCTTCTGCAAAGCCAAGGACACCGTCAATAGGACAAAACGCCAGCCTACAGAATGGGAAAAGATTTTCACCAACCCTACAAGTGATAGAGGACTGATCTCTAAGGTATATTAAGAGCTGAAGAATTTAGAGCCCAAAACCTTGAATAACCCTATCAAAAAATGGGGTTCAGATCTAAAAAGGGAATTCTCAGCAGAGGAACTACGAATGGCTGAAAGGCACCTGAAAAAGTGCTCTTCATCTTTAGCCATTGAGAAATGCAAATCAAAACATCTTTGAGATACCACCTCACACCTATTAGAGTGGCTATGATAAAAGGCACAGATGACAGCCTATGTTGGAGAGGATGTGGAACAAGGGGAACACTCCTCCATTGTTGGTGGGAGTGTAAGCTTGTTCAGCCACTTTGGAATGCAATATGGTGGTTTCTCAGAAAATTGAGAATCAATCTCCCCAAGGACCCAACAATACCACTTCTGGCTGTATACCCTAAAGAGGCACATTCACACTCCAAAGGTATTAGCTCAACTATGTTCATAGCAGCATTATTTGTAATAGCAAGAACCTGGAAACAACCTAGATGTCCCTCAACTGAAGAATGAATTAACAAACTGTGGTACAACTACACAATGGAATACTACTCAGCAGTAAGAAAAAATGATATCCTAAAATTTGCATGCAAATGGATGGATTTGGAGAATATCCTCCTGAGTGAGGTATCACAATCTCAGAAAGATAAGCAGGGAATGTACTCACTCATTAGTGGTCTCTAAACAAACAAACAGGAAAAAAAAAACCAAGCATGCCCAAGCTGCAAACCACAACCACTGAACAGCTTGGGATCAGAAACACCCTGGACTGACCCTTTGGACCCCACTCCAACTATAGGAACACCTGACTCACTTTTGAGGGAGGATGGAAAAAACTGGATTTGGCCAGGAGTGGAGACTGATCCAAACATTATGGGGTCAGTGGGACCATAGGACTGTCTACTCCCTGCCCAGGGAGGGGATGGGGAGTTGCGGAGAAGAAAAATGACCTGATGTGGTGGGAGGGGGAAGGGACCTTGAATATGGATATACAGGGATGGAAAAAAAATTCAGAGGGAAAGCTGAACACAAAGTAAATATATGTGTAGCAATCTTATTTGCATTATCACCCTTGATAAGTCATGCTTATAATTTTTATCCTCTTTATAGTTATTGTTAACTTTTCAGCATTTTAAATTCATTTTACTGTTTTTTGATAAATACAAAATAAATAAAGAAGAAAAATAAACAAATAAATAAACCATTAGGAATCAATTCAAACAACTATAATATTTAAATCAAAGTTGCTACCAGGGGAATAAGATAATAAAGTAGAAGAATCTTAATCAGGAGATGTGGGGGTGTCAGCTTGAGAATTAATAAAATATGTTTATTAGAGCATTAATGTCTTCCAAAATAAATAACCAACATGCATCCATCAATGTTTCATGACTGTTTGGAATAAAAAAAAATAAGCAGCACTTGTGAAGTATGAGCTTGGTATGTCTCAGGCCATCAACGAGCACCTCAAACACTAAAACTTTAAATGTTGAAATTCTGGAGTCAGAGTAACTAATCCTGAAAGACCAGAATCATCAAAATATAAAAAAGAAAACGTAACCTAAAAAATATCTGTATTTGTGGATTTCTGGCCCCCAAAAATGTGACACTGTGAATCTCTTCTTTAGCTCACCAGATCTGCAGTATTTGGTTATAGTAGCTTGAACAAGTTCATACCACTTACTAATTATTATATAATAGGCATTTGTCATTGTAAATGTTAAAGCTGCAAGATTTTCTGGGCATATGTATGCATATACTGAAAAGTAGAAAATATTACAGGTTTATGCTATTGTACATACATTTTGCAAATTATTCAGTATTTTCTTCATTCATATAATTGGACTTTTCTAATGCCTTATTCTGATTGCATAAATGTGCCAACTCCAAAATAAATGTACAATTTTAACCTCTCTGGTGTGGTTATTTCTTCCTCTGAAGGATAAAATGCAGTTAACTTCATTGAAAACTAAGAATATAAATTGTTCTTTAAGATTCAAAATTTAGTTACTGACAGTTGTCATCTTAAGATGCAACAATATTACCAGAAGCTTCTAGACGTTTTTTAACAAAAGAAGGTCCATGGTTTTGATCAGTAACACTTACGAACTTGGACCTAAAGTGATATTTTACTGTTACTCAAAGCTCACTAGTCACACCTATTTTCACAATCATACAGATGCAGCAAATAACAAGGTGGTGGAGATGACTTTATTTCCAAGACCTAGGAAATAGAGATGAATTGGACATGGAGAAAAAATCAATAATACTTAGAACAAATCCATCAAAAAGTTAACCAGAAAACCTGCCAATCAAATCACACAGCACTTAACAAGTTCTGAAGCAAGAAGGAAATCCTAAATTGATGCCTTGAGCCCAGAAGAAGAGCTCCAGGTTCTGGGGAATAAGTGGTTATAATAGTACCCACTACTGAATCAGCTGGAGATGTTCAGATGCCACAAGAAGATTAAACATCCTTCAATTGCTTGCCTAAATACCCAGGTAGCACATTCTCTGAGCCAGTGAGGTTCTGAATTGGTGTAACAATGGGCCCTGTTTCTGCTATCATACAATGTAGAGTCTACCAGCATTTTAGCCAAAATCATAAATGAACAATCCTATCAATATCTTTTACAGAGAACCTGATTTCTGTGGGTTATGGCTGCCCATAATTTCGTAGGCTAAAAATAAGAGTGTATAATCCAGGCCCAGGTTTCAAAGATATAAAACTAAACAAAGCAAACCACAAAATATCTTTCTGTTTTCACACATTTACTTATACACTTTCACTCAGACATAGGAACTATATGTGAACTTTAGGAGTTTTATGTGACTGAAAAAGTAGGAAAACATATCAAAGATAACTGAATTACTATTATACACATATAGATATTATGTTGACAATAATATATTGACCTTTAAAACATGGGACCTATGTCCAAATTATTTATAATTATTCTATTAAATTTATTTAAACTTTTAACCAAACTCACTGTATTGCCAAAGTGTTTATATAACTTTCATACTATTAACAATTGTGATTTAAATAAGGATATCTTCATTACCCTCAAAATAGTAAAATCTTAAATATTGGAACATTAAATTGTCAACATTATATGATCACAAACAGCATCTTTTCTTCTAAAAAATTCAGAATTAATATTAAACCTAAAAATGTCATTTTAATTTGTATTATTAAATAATTAAAATATTATTTTCAAGTATGTTTAAATAAAACTAAAACACTAACATTTTAAATTATTCAATAAAGTAACAAGATAATCTACACTATGTAAAATTGAGAACAATATAGGCTATTTAATGACAAAATGTTCAATAACCATTTTTAAAACTTGTATATACTATTAATTATTGGAGCTGTCTATAAGTGAATTGTAGTAATTTATTGTGTGACTATACAGAAAAGCTCAAATTCTAAGTTGGAATACAAACAGAAACAGCGCAGAGGGCATGCTATGCACTATCTGGAATTTATACTTCATCAGATAAAAATTTTTTACATTCATAGAATCTGAAGAGAAGAGTTTGACAGCTTAATTAATTTCATTTTTTTCTTAACATGCACTTTGATGGCACACATTCTCCACATGTGGCCTTGCTTTTTTTCCATCTCCTGTATAAGAAAAACTTAGCTCATGAATGCACCTTCTATTTCAGAGTTAATGAGTGAGATATTGGAGATATATTACTGAGTTCTGACTGGTATTACTTAATCAAACTTAGTGTTTATAAGTGATGCCATGGGGATGCTAAGTAATAATCTTACACTGCAGGGGATAGCGAGAGCTGACTGTGTAGTAAGTATATATGTTTGGTGTAAAGTGTGCTCTTGGGTACAAGTTAAAGATAATGGCCTTTCTCCCTTACATCTTGAGGTAATAAAGCCAGTGAATGAGTGTTAACACTTCCTTTGGAAGTGTCAGTGAATTGTATCAGAAACTAGAAAAGCAGTGACTGGGTGCATAACTGAGAAAAAGAGAGTATGGGTGGCATTTAGTTTAAGCTATTCAGAAATGGCCAGTGATAGAGGGGAAAGTTACGTCAGCTTTCCCATTTATCTCTTTAAAAAGTAGAACTGAACAAATTCCCAGGGCTCTTAGTCCTGTAAGAAAACAAAACAGTAAGAAAATAAAAGAGTGAAGTTATCCAGTAGACACTAGATTTCTTTGGTAAAGAATGTGATGGAACTTAAGCTTAATAATTCTTCCAAAAAAATGCAAAGAATATGGCTGCAAATGCCTTGAGCTTATGAAATGGTAAGTCCAAATATTTATTCTAAAGGAATTTCTGTCAAATCTAAAAAGACTGTTCTGTAGGTGTTCAGCAGAATGGTGTTTGGAGTGTGAACACAATTTAGACATTAACTAATATGACTTTATTGCAAGATATATTCACAACATAATTGTATGTAGCCATTAAAATGGACTATTACGTTTATATTTCCTGACATGTAAAGATATTTATGGCATGTTTATTAATAACTAAACAAATAAAGGTATGTATAATAGGTCCCAATTCTACTTTGTTGTATGAGCATTCATGCATGGGCAAGAAGAAATGGGCATTTAGAAAGATGAGTCTCTTAATTGTCAATGTTGGATTACACAATCTAAGTAATTAATAATGAAACAAAAACATATATGATTTTTGTGGCTTTATGTTATGTCAGAAAATTTGGCTTATCAGCACATGTATATCTACGTGTAGTATGAGTTTCTGGCCCAGACTAGCCTGTGATCCAGACCCACAGACTCACAGTCCCACAGAAACACACAGATGCTTGTATTATTTTTATGCTGATTAACCTAGGACCCAGGCATATAACTTCCTAACTCTTTACTCTTTTTTCTTTTTATTGAAATGTATTTATTTTTATAGAATAAAATCTTTTTTTTATTCATGTAGCCCCTGGTTCTAATTTCCTTCCCTCTCCCAATCTCCCCAAGTCAGTCTTCAGCCTCCCCATCTCCATCCCCTATACCTTCCCCAGAAAGAGCAAGAGGTCCAAAGGTGGATTATTAGCTCAGCAGCTTTACTCTTAAACTAACCCATAATTCTTATCTTGTTCAGCCACATGGATGGGTAACTTTTCTCTGAGCAGTAATGTCTTTTCTCTGTGTCTGCTGGTGTCTCCTCGTGGGGTCTCAAATGTACAACTTCCCGATTGATTCTTGGAAGCACTGTTTACTTGTTGCCAACCTCTGTTTCTAGCTCTTTGAGTCTTTTTTGCCCCATCATCCACAATAATTTCTAATCTTTGGGAGGAGTGAGATAGTGTGTGTGTGTGTGTGTGTGTGTATGTGTGTGTGCTATTTAGGGTTGATCTATTTTATTCTCTGCACTTGTCCAGTTGTTGGAGTTAATCTCCATCTTTTTTTTTTTTTTTTTTAAAAGTAGCTTCTCTGA
This sequence comes from Sigmodon hispidus, assembly GCA_004025045.1. Classification (NCBI taxonomy): domain Eukaryota; kingdom Metazoa; phylum Chordata; class Mammalia; order Rodentia; family Cricetidae; genus Sigmodon; species Sigmodon hispidus. The sequence goes on along the minus strand of PVIH01001681.1, from coordinate 123,782 downwards.
CTAGAACTAAGAGATGCACTTACCTATGGGTATATTGAGAAGGTGTTATGAATTGGTTAAGAACTATGCCCACTTAGTAGAATAATAGTAATTGCTTCTCCCCTATGACCTATCTTGACTCCAATTTGTGACCACAATATCTGTGTCAGCATAGTACTGGCATAACAAAGATGGATATTTTCAACAATGGGTTTTAAATTTTCAAAATGTCCAGAACAGTGAATGACTAACCTCAACCTCAAGTTACAATTGAGATTGTTCACTGGAAAATAACACAAGGACCCCTGGAATGTTAAAAAAAAAACTAAAGACTAAGGATACTGATCACCAAAGGTCATCACTCCATCTCCCTCTCAGTATACAGCCAAATTGGGGCAGGGAAGCTATTTGTGAATATTTAGAAAGCTTACAGAAAGGCAGCCCTGGGTATTTGGTTTTGCTCTGTTTCTGTGATAAAGCACTCTGACTGAAAGCAACTTGAGGAGAAAAAGGTTATTTCAATTTACTCTTCTAGGTCATGGTTCATCCCTGAGGGAAGTCAGGGCAGGACGTCAAGGAGGAACTGAAGCAGAAGCCATGGAGGAATGAATGCTACTTACTGTATTGTTCAATGTCTGGTGCTCTGTTAGCTTAATTATACAGCCCAGACTCTCTTACCCCAGGAATGGTGCTGTCCAGTGTGTTGAGCCTACCCATGTCCATTATTGTCAGGACAATTGCCTGCAGAAATGGCTAGCCACATTCAAATCTGATCTAATTGATTTTTTACTTATGCTAACTTTTTGCCAGGTGATTCTGGGTTATGTAACAGTGAAAATGGAAACTAAGCAGCACACCAAGTAAGTAGGGCAATCATGTGACTCCTGATATGGGGAGAAGGGGAATTTTGTTTGTTTTGGGTGTTTCTCCCTAGAACCACATTAGCATTCATACTATCAAATACTGAACAGCAAGTTACAGGTTATCAGTAAAAAGATTTACAGTCTAAAAGTCTCCTGTGAACAGATGTTTTACACAAGGCCAGATGCTAACAGAAGGAAATATGCCTGTGGAGAGAGAAAAAGATGAAAAAAATAAAAGCTGTTACCATGCTTTCTAGAGGCAAATATATATATATATATATATATATATATATATATATATATATATATATATAGTGTGTGTGTGTGTGTGTAAAACCATTTTCTCTTTTGAGTTACAGAGCTTTCTATCTTATCTCTTTTTGAGTTTTAAAATGAGGTTGATTCTCCACTTAGCCTGTTTCTTTCCAGGGATTTTTCCATTCTTACTTATGGTCTTTCTCAGGCAGTTTTAAGATAGATAGTATCATTCTTTCTTCCTTTCAGATATCTTGGGTTCTGTCACCTGCTTGAACCCAATGCTCTGTCTTTTTCTTCAACCTTACACTGTTGACTATGGCTGCTGGGAGGGCCCTCAGCTGCTAGGTGGCTGTATGGAATATTTCCTCATTCTCAGCCCTCGTGCCAGATCTGGTTCTAGCTGCCAGCCTCTGTTCCCCTCACATGTCACAACAGGAATTCCAGGGATCATTTTTTCCTATTTTTTACTCTCTTTTAGCCTCTCCTCCTTTTCTTTTCTTCAACATCTTCTCTTCACTCATTAGAGCACCTAAAAAACATATAAAATGTTTTATGAAAACATAAAACAGGTTTTTTTTCTTACATGTCTATCCATACATACCTGCTTCTTCTGTGCTGTGTAAAATTTCTTGTGCTTCTGTTGTATGACATGCTGTATGCATGGATAATCCCCACTTTAAAAGCAAAGCATAGCCAGATCTTCTCTTGACTGACTTCTGTGGATTCAAACTAAAATTTTAATGGTGTCAGAGAATGAGCAGATACACATGACTTCCCTTCACTAAACAAACAAAAACCAATGTGACATATAACACTGCTTTCAAAGGTACTTCTGATCTCATCTTTATTAACAGTATATGTAGACGTGATCTGACACTCAATGCAAGTTGTGAGATGGTGGAAATGATGAATAGCATCAGATCCAACTACACAGAGAGACACAGTGTGGCAAAAAAGGTCAAGCCAAGGAGCCGTTTGTAACGATCATCTATGGGATTCTTTAACCCCTCCCTCTGCAATCTCTTATGCAATCTTTCCCTGAAGACTTTTTCCATCTCTGTCATAGCTACAGATACAGCACTTAACTGTAACATGGCAGAATAATGTATTTAATCTCCTGTCCTAAAGGCTGTTTCATGGTGTAATAGTTAGTATTCTGAGCTCTGAAGCACCTACTCCTGTGGTTAGATATACACCACCCCCAATCTTCAAGTCTCCCTTCCCTTAGGTTAGGCAGCTGGCTGGCCCTAATCTGAAACCAGCGGGAGAAATATGAGCAAGCTTGAGTCAACTTCCAGAGAGGTCCTCCAGCTAAGCCTAGAGGAAGAACTGCTTTAAGGATGAAGAAATCCCTTGGTCAGAAGTATGAGCAAAGATCAAGTGGAGTGAACACCTTCAAAAATAAATGAATAATTAAAAATTCATTCTTGTGCACGTGTGCCTAAATGTCTATATGTGCACCATGTGCAACTGTATGCCTTCAGAGGCCAGAAAGTGTCTTATCTCCTGGAACTGAAGTTACAGGCAGTTTGGAGCCACCTGATAAAAGGAGGTAGGGCTAATACACGGACACAAACACACACACACACACACACACACACACACACACACAGAGAGAGAGAGAGAGAGAGAGAGAGAGAGAGAGAGAGAGAGAGTTTGCTCTCTTTGGAAGACAGTAACATAACCCTCACCAGCTTTTGTAAGTGAAGGGCTTTCAGGAGACACAGGGACACAGTAGGTTACAGTGTAAGAAATTCTCTGACAACTTTGGACTCTGCCTACATTTTTCCTATGATGAGTGCTTAAGCCAAAATTGGACTAAAAATGTTTTTCCTATGTCAGAATGTCCATTTTTCCCAAAGTATAACTGTATACTTGGAATGGAATAATTGTAAACATTCTGTGAATGCATGTTTTAAGCCCCTTGAGTCATAAAACAAGAGAGAAAGCTTAGTATCTTTGATTCCAAAAGTTCTTATACATCCAGCCAATATTCCTCAATTGTGAGAATGGCAGTGTTAGCCCAAGAAAGAGTTTTCATACAATTTCCTGGGCTTGGGGAGAGGGAGATTCTATTACTTGAAATATGAGTATGCTCCTTTTCAATTTTTACTTATCTTGTATTTATGAGTGTGCATGTGTGGCTAAATGTCTGTATTGCACCATGTGGAGGCCAGAAAGTGTGATATCTTCTGGAACTGAAGTTACGGGCAGTTGGGAGCCACCTGTGAACTGGGATCCTCTAAAAGAGCAGCATGTGCTTTTAACCACTCAGAATCCTCTCCAGCCCTGATGATGTTTTTTCAAGTTTCCTTTTCAAAGCTTGCTTGCTTGTACCAGGTTGAAAGCTCTCTAGAGCTGTTTACACCAAATAGGAGGTAACTGTTGAGTTACACACACTCTCTCTCTCTTTAGGAGATCTAGAGTGAACTTTATTCATCTATTGAATCCTCTACCCAGAATGTCAGTTTCTGGATGTGCAATTTTAAGGAAGCGTGACCTCCATGCTGCCTCTACATGTTATTGGAAATCTCTCACGTATGAATATATGTAAGTTTCTGCAATGAAAATCCTCTGCTTTCTGTGTTCAGAGAGACACTGTTTGAAAATTATCTTTAGTGCTGTCTTGATCTGTTTCAAGTAATCAACCTTGCTTCACTCTTTTATCTCTTGGCCCTTTTTTATCAGTTTGTCCCTTGCTAAAACCTGTTGTGTTTGATTTTAACAGTACAGCTCAGCCCCCAGTTTCTTAGACACTGCTTTCAAGTTCCTCCTTGTTTACCCTGATCTTCAGATGCTCAATTGCTGTGGGACTCAGCTCCTATACACTGAAAGTATTTGTTACCCCTATTGGTTTATTAAAACTCGGATTGGTCAGAAGCTAGGTATGAAGTAGAGTCAGGGCAACCAGACCAGAAGAATTCTGGGAAGAGGAAAGGCAGAGCAGCAGATGAAGAGGAAGCAGATGAGAATGCTGCACTGAAGAAAAGGTACCAAGCCAGGTGGTTAAGCATAGATAAGTATAATGGGTTAATTTAGGAGTAAGAGCTAGATAGTAATAAGCCTGCGCTATAGGCTCAGTTTATAATTAATATAAGACTCTGTGTGTTTATTTGTGACTAAGCGGCTACCAGGTATTTGAGAGTTTCTGGCTGAGACAGAAACTATGACAACAGTCAATGAACTGTATCAAATACCTTTGTCTTGTATATAGTTTTGCATATACCTCTTCTCCTGTGTCTTTTAAGTATACAAAATAATGAGCTTCATTTTCACATTCACATACATTTGCATCACTATACTGCACTCTATATTGAGCTCCGAATTATCATTTCTTGGCTCTCTCCCCTCCTCTTGGTTCCCCTCCTCTTTCCCAATAGGGCACCTTCTGTTTTCCTGCTGCTCGTGTGTGTGTGTGTGTGTGTGTGTGTGTGTGTGTGTGTGTGTGTGTGTAGTGTGTGTTATTGTTGTTGTTGTAGTCCTTTTGTTATTATCCAGGTAGAGGAAAGGCTACATTACCTTCCCTTGTTCCCTCCTCCTCTTATCAGTGCCCCACATAGTCTTTCTCCTTTCATGCCACATAGGCAGATGGTAGATAGCTGATTAACAGACAGATGGGCAGATGGACAGACAAACAGATGGATAGACGGACAGACAGACAGATAGATAAATATATATTTATCCTGCTGGGTCTGGCTTCTATTATTTAAAGATCTTTAGTTCTTACCCTTTCCTAAAAGTGATACAGTTCATTATTTAATGCTGAACAAAAAAATCAATTGTGGGTATATACATTTTTGTCATCTCTTGATCTGTTGATAAGCATCTAGTTGGGTTTTATATCTTAGCTATTGTGAATATTGCTTCAGTAAGTATGAATGTTAAATATCATGTGGTTTGCTTTCAGAGATTCTTTACATATACACAGGAGTGGTGCAGTTTGGTTATATAGTACTTTGGGTTTGGTTTTTGGGGTATTCCCTGCTAATTTCCATAGTGGCTTCATTACAGTTATTTCTTATCAACATTACATAAGGGTTCCTTTTCTCTTATGTTTTCTATACTGTTATTATTTTTAATGACAGCTCCCTCTTCCTAATGGGATTTGTAATCTCAAAGCAATCTTCATTTGCATTTATTTGATGGTCAAGGATTCTCAAAATATTCCGAATGCTTACAGGCCATTTGTCTTTCTCTTTTGGATAACTATTTATTGAATCCACTTGTTCATTTATTGCTATGATGCTTGGAAGCTTTATTTGATGCTTTGTTTTGGTGTTCCTCATCAATGCATGTATATAAGAAAAAGTCCTTGCCTATTCCCATTGCTTGAAGTGATGTACCTGTGCTTTCATCCAGCCATTTAAAAAGCTCCAGTCTTCTATTGAGATCTTGGGTCCATTGTGGTTTTTCTGTGGTCATCTCACAGGCTACATGACTAAGAACACTTAATAGAATGAAAATACTATGTAAATAGCTATTTTTCTATATAGGGAATAATGAGAAGCAAAGATCTATACATGCTCTTATCCAGGAATGTTCTTTAGACACTTTGTTTTCTGTCAGGAGGTATATGATACATTCAGCTATTTCTAAGTCCTACTAGCACTTTCTCAGAACACTGATGAGCTTAAAGATCTTGTTCTCATGTTTCTTTCCTGCTTAACCTCCAATAGGAACACTAACTAAGGCACCAGCTTATAGATACTTAGCTCCCAAATTTTGTGATACTTGCTTCTTCCCCACACCATAGGAATATGTTGACCAAGATCCCATTAGAAACTATCTGGGATGCAGCCACTACACCTCTACTAACTTGGATGTCTAGATTTTCCTTCTACTTGCTGGATTAACTACATTTTAATTCACTGGACTTCTTTTCCCTCCAGTGATTTAGGAATAATATTTTGCATGTATTAAACTAATCATTCTTTTATTTTTCTCATATATCATGGTATCATGCTACATTCTGTCTGCAATGCTGAGCCATGATTTCATTTCCTCAGGGAAGGCACCAACAAGCACTCATAGAACAAAGTTACTGTCAAATGTAGCAAGAGTAGTTTTGAAAGGAGCCAAGTTTTATGGAATTAGAAAAGGAGACTTATAAATATTTAAATTCTTCATTGTGTATGACAAAATGTGAACCTGGAGAGATCTGTCATTGAATTTTATTCAAGCAGAAGTACAGGCAGACAACAAGCAGAAGAACCTGTACTACCCACTTCTAAATGGACAAAACAAGGGAGCATCAAAGTATGAAAGAGCTAAAAGCAAGGGCACTTAATGTACTTAGACAGAAACACACAGAGAGAGAGAGAGAGAGAGAGAGAGAGAGAGAGAGAGAGAGAGCTTAGCAGTTAAAAGTACCAGTTGCCCTTCCAGAGGACCACTGTCTGGCTGGACCTAGGTTCTTGCAGAACATTTTTAACTCCTTTGGGAAGCAGGAGAACTAGTTAGGATACTGTTCCCTCTCCTGACCCCCTTGATGTCTACATGACTGATCCTTCAAGGCCTAACACAGGTATAAACTATAAACTCCTTGAGTATTAAGTTAGGGACCATCTCATCTTCTCTGTGCACATTTCTATAACAGCACATTGTCACAGCAGTGTAGTTGTCCAAACTTGCCTGTCTTCTATAGAGAGAATGAGCCTTTTATGTCTACATCCCAAAGCCTTAGGAAAATGTTGTGGTCCTAGTACACTATTGTGGCATGTAAGTGTCAGTGTAGATTGCTACACCACTGAATTAATTAGTGAATATGCAACAATTCTATGTTCTAATCCAAATATAAGACATTTAAAGTTCTATGTATATTTGGAAGAAGTTTCAGGTTGTAGTATTAAAGAATGTAACTGTAATGCATGTTATATTGATTGAAGAGAGGACTGTTTTGGAAAGTTATATAATAAAAAAAAACACAGTAAGTAATCTTATGTGAGCTTCTCTGATCTACATCAGTGATCTAGAATAAGTAGTATCAAGATTATGTGCCAATTTTTTGAATAAATCAAGAATGATACATTAATAGTCTGCCAATTTGTCATTTTCCCTATAAGGTCCACGTTGTGACATCATTTCATTATCTTTACTTGTTCACTCTTTAATCAATTATTGTGATGCTCTAGGGACATAGGAACCAAATATAAAGCTTTCAGTCTAACTTTAGAATACTACTCCAACCAAGGAGAGCCCATCCTTACCTCTGTTATTAATGTCTAAAGCAATAAAGTTTCAAAAAAATGGAGATTTGGCTATAGGATGAGAAGACAAGAATTGCTACTTCAAAAATTACATGAAGTACTTTTATATTAATTTGGTGAGTTATGTCAATAGGTTTTATTATAAATGAATACCATTTTAGATTACTTCCTGAGACAGGATGACTCTGTGAACAACTCATGGAAACTAGTTTAAATTTTTAAGCCAATCCCGTTTAAAGCAAAAACATAGCAATAGAATTTATTTGTGTGTGTATGTGTGATACGTGAAAAAAATTAAGTCTATTTTTCTTTTCCTATTCAGTAGAATTTCAACTCTATGATTCTTAGTTTGGTACCAAGAACAGTACATTTCCAATAAGTGGTTGTTGGGTGAAAGGTACATTGCACCCATCTTTCTCATCTTATCTTTCTTCTTTTCACACTTCTATAGTTTCTATGTGCTTTTGCCTGTGCTCAACTTTCTATAGTCTATTAAGACCAGGTATTTTCATCATGGGACCAAGAAACATGCTTCTAAGGCATGAGCTATTTTTCTTGATATCAATGTTTCTAAATACTGAACACTAAATGTTTTGTATGTTCGGTGGCAAAGAACCAGAAAAAAACTAACTTTGTTCCCTGGTATAAAACAATTTCTAGTTCAACATTACTTACACTTATTTTATTTTATTAATAGGCTGTGATGACACTTTGCAAACCTTGATTCACTTTATCAATATCAGATTTTATTTCTTACCTAAATATAGACCTGAGGCTCCTCATCAAGATAGGGTTTCTTCCTGTAAGACATTAACATAAGTGCTTTAATGTGAATATATATTTTAAATGTACATTTCTTGTATGTTTACTAGCATCTAACATTGTACAATAGAGGACTGGTCACTGAAGACATGCCAGGTACCTAAGAATAAAGTTCTCACAGCACTTTTCAGTCAGTTTACACAAACCTGTTTGAGAACTGCTCAATTTTTAGAGTATTTAGTGGAAAGCTAATGTCTGCTGAATAGGAACTCTGAAATCCAGAGAAACAAGTATTCTATTTTAGTGCTAGTTCTCACCGTGACAAGCTGTGTCCTATGCAGCTTGGCACATTTCTTCTCCAGTAGAAGAAATGAGACCTACTGATCTCAGACGTGTGGTGCAAATTATTTTAAAAATATCTTGAGACCTGGGCATGCACAGCATTTTCTCTGTGAAGCATTTTTTTCATATATAATCTAGGACTGTCAGAAAATGTAAAGCTTAAAATAATTCTCTCTGTTCATGCTTTCCTTTGCTTCATAGATTATTCATATTTCAAAAACAAAACAAAACCAATGCCCATCTAATTTCTAACAAGATTTATTTACTTATAGATATCTTAATTCCAGATTTTGTTTCTTATGAGGATATTGTTCTAGTCTGATATTTTATCTATAATGAAAACTTGTAAATTACATTATAATAAAATTGAAATCTGTCAGCCCATCTTTCCTGATTTGGTTTTGCTTTTATATGTATGGCCACACTGTGTAGCTCCAACCTTACTCAAATGCATTCTCCTGCCTCAACTTCCTCTATGCTAGGATTCCATGCAAATGCCAACACATCCATCTTAATCTTTGGTCTTTTCCAAAAGGCTTTGGTATGTTTACAAGCTGACATGAAATGAAGGAGGGTGTTTATTCAGAAGATAAATGAATAATGGAGGCGGTGAGCTTGGCAATAGTTACCAGCCCTCTGAAGTTTCCTTGGGACTGGGGCTGTGGCGAGTGCCTCTACATACAACTTGAAAGGTGAATAGTTTGTTCTGGGAGATTCTTAACTGTCTAAATTCACATGTTGTAAGCAAAATCGTGCTCTTTGTTTTTTCTTATTTTCCATTGAAAAGTTTAAACATAGTTTTGAGATTTGAAAATCCTGAAGTAGATAACAAATGATTCCATTTATACACATGATATAGAAGTTCTCAATCACTACAATTGATGCCGTTCTGTCTACCTCTCAAACAGTCTCAATATTCCTTAAAAATTTATATTCTACATTTCAGGTATAATAATATGTTTTTAGAAATAAGTCTCCTTAGTTCTGTGACTTTCTCAGAGAAAAAGGAAGTCTGTACATGAACTTTTCAAAGTGACACTGTCTACTACGAAGAGGGAATATTGATAAAAGAATTCAAAACCAGACACTGAAACTGAAGTTAATGGGTACACAGCTTGTGAAATACAAACCTGAATTTGAATTAAGTTTAATTTAAGAATTACTATTAAATTTCTTAATAGTATGGACACTTTAATCCTCCTCTAAAAAAAAAAAATCCATGAGGAGAAAACTGTGTGAGACAGCAATCACAGCTGGTGAATAGAAGGACTCACAGATTACAATGTGCAATTGTTGGGGTTAGGGGGTTGTGTTTTATTCTGTTTTGTTTTTACTAAAATGTGCTGTATTCCAAGCCAGTTAATTTGCTTTTAGTCTAGATTTATAAGGAAATTTTACTGTTACTTTAATATCTGCATAAAATGTTGAGTACATTTACATTTTAGATCATTTAAGTATGTGTGGTGTTGGACTAGAAACCCTTGCACATGCTCTGTAAATGCTCTGCCTCTAGCTGTGTTGCTGGTCCTTTCTAGTTTGTGGGTTTGTAATACCCTCAGCTTTAAGACTATCACCCAATAAGATTAGTTTAACTTTCCTAAATCATAAGGAAAATATTTTCCCAACCTAGATCAAATTTGATTGGCTATTTCAGACTCAAATTTAAGCACAATAGCCCTATGGGAACTTAGTTGGTATCTATTGTTGGAATCCATGAACTCAGAATAGTTAAAGACTACCCACTTACTTCACCATCTTAACATGTAAGCAGATAGAATGTCTCTTTTCCCTATTTGGCTCTAACTTCTCAAGCCACAGATCCAGCCAGGCCAAACTTCTTCCAGATTCCCAGAAGGACTTGCTGGCTTCTTCCCAACACTGAGTTTTCCTATGGCTTTGCTATTTACTTGAAACATTCTCTGTGCATTCTTCTCACATCAGTCCCCTGAGCCTTTCTAGGACATTGGCTTTGTCCTCCCTAGAAATGCTTTCCTGACTCCCCTGGTGTGGATGAGGCCTCTCTCCTCTCCTACTACACAACAGCTCTCACTACCCTTAGTGATTTATTTCTTATCTGCTTAGAAGCAAGCACTGTGTCATTTATCTCACCTATCTTGGCATATAGTGATTAATCAGTGGATGTTTACTGAATGAATGGATACCTTTTCATTGGAAAGCTGCCCTTGGCATCCATTTTATTCAGAACTGATTTTATCAACATGAATAGGATAAAAGGTGATAGTTCCTCTCACCTTTTCATGGCTGGAACAGTCATTGAGAATGTCAACAAATGGTTTTGCATTCCTGCTCCTTGTTCACTTATTGTTGCCATTTCATGTGATCCTGACAATGCTTACTTCATAAACAAGGACCCTGTCATTGTCCTTGCACTAAAGAAACAAACAAATACATATTGTTTTCAAAGAGATGAGATCTGAGCTGAACTGAGCATTACAACAAATAGTCAGCATTCCAATGAGAAAGTGTTCAGTGATCATACACAGGGAAAGAACAGAAAGGGAAATGATACCTCCTCCTTTAGGGATGTCAGGAAAGCTCTGTGTGTGAAAGAAGCAGGACTTGAAAGCATTATGGTATCCACGGCATCACTAAGATTTAGACTTTATTTCAAGCCCAGATAGATACCTTATAAACTTGGAATAACGATTTCTGTATTATACAGTTTCTTCCACCAGGCTACAATGTATTATGAGGGCATTAGGTTTGGCAGCAATTTAATGTTTTAATACAATGGCTTGTAAATTGTTTCTACTGCAGTCTTTGTAGTGAGAAGCTATCTGTGGTGATATATTTCATAAAATCAGTCTAGAATATCAGAGAACAGATCCATCCACAGTCAAGCCAGGAGGGTCAGAGAGTGGTAGCTCACACCTTTAATCCCAGCATGGGAAAGACCAGGAGTGGTGACTTATATCTTTAATCCCACAATTCCAGAGACAGAGATCTTTCTGTCTTTCTGTGTGTTCAAGGCCTAACTACAAAATAGTAGTAGCTCACATCTTTAATCTTAACTCCAGAATTATGATAAAGTTGAATTCAGAAGTGAAACAACTGAGTGAAGAAAATACTTAAGGAGGCATAGGCAGAGGGTGTGGTATCCTGTAGAAGCAATGAGGAGCCAGGAGGAGGAATCTGGAAGATAGCTTTTACCCTGAGGAGTTGGCTGGGTGAGATTTGACTGTGGTCTGTTTCCTCTCTCTGATATTCAAGCTTTTCCCCAATATCTGGCTCTGAGTTTTCATTAAATATAAACTAGGATTCATGTTTCAGCTACCTTGTTTATTATTGAAGCTTCCTGTTTGCTTCTGATGAATGATCAAGTGCTGATGTCCAAATCATGAATTAGTCAATAGAAGACATGACACCAAGTTTCACCCATTTCTCTTTAGTTATTTCAAAAGCAAGGTGTGAATGATAAAGGCAATAACTAGGGTATATACTTTTCATCCCTATATTCATGCCCAACAATATGATATAAGGTCAATGGAGATAAACTTAGTATATCTAGACTGTCATTAAGTGTAGCCTTTACCCAAAAGATAGAGTGCTTTAAAAGCTAATACAATATCAAACAGAAAAACAAGGTACTTTGTCAATGTGAGTAGTAAAATAATATTATAGGACAAGGGACTTGAATAAATAAATTTCTGAGCCAAGTATTTCAACCTCAGACCTCAGATGCTACACAAGCTTTTACTGAATGAGTATATTATGCCTCTGGACAGGGCTCACAAAAGTAAAATTAGTTCAAGATAAAGCCTTTGCTTAATAAGAAGTAACCAGCTGTGGCATAAAACTACCAGGCTAGGGATAAAGGGTACACAAAAGTGATCTCATGTTCTCACAAGGCCACTTTGAGTCAACTTGTAGTGGCTTCGCCACCAGAAATCACTGTTCTCCTTGAGAATTACATGGGAGAAGTCTCCACCACTAGGGAAAAATGCTCACAAAAGAAACACATTTTAAAAGTGCTCTGGCATGCCACATTCATACCCCTTCAAGGTTTCTGAGTTAACCATCACAATTTAAGGAACAAAAATTTTCCATGTTCTTCTCTGGTTATGTGTTAATCCTAAACACCACAATGGCAAAACCTTTTTATGTTTCCCATTTTCCTGGGGCTTTGCTTCCCTTCTTCCTTTAGTCTTGAGCCAGACTTTGTTCTGTTCAGACACAGTTAGTGCTTAGAATCAAATCAATCTGACTCATGACTAGTGTGCGTGGTTTGGAAGGTGGTCACAGTCACTTGTCTAGATGTACAAAGTTTACAGGTCGTATTTAGGAAAGAGCTATCCCTGATGAAATGTGAGACGTCAGCCTGCCAGTACTCTCACTGCTTTTCTAGCTTTCTGTGTATTCATTAGTGTGGTGACAGGCTGTGTGGTGACAGACTGTCAATAACAGTCTACATTGTTTTTGGTGGAGGATGAGAGGCTTAAGGAGAGATGTGGCACTGAGTGTTTGAAGATGAATTATTTTTTAGTGATCTGTTGATGTGGAATTTTTCCTCAATTTCTCGAGGGCAAAAAAAAGAGGATTGGATTTTACAAAAGGCAAGAATAAATTTAAAGTTTTTAACTAGCATCTGTCTCTGTCAACCTGAGAGATGGTTTATTTGCTGTGGTCATTCAGATTTTTACTGCCTTTGCATCTACAGAGTCTTTTCTTTGTCTTGTTCCTTTACTCATTTATCCAAATCCTCTTCAGTTACTCAGACTATTGATTTCTCATTGCCTACAATGAGCCCACAAAGTTCTTTCTGATTGTTTCTATTTACACCAAATATTTAATCTTTAAGAAATTAGTATATCTGTTGCTGATAGTAGGCAGTACTTTCTTAATTAAAACCTATGTGTTTTGTGATCAGCTATTATAAACTGAGAAATACTGGATTATACAGTTTTCATGTATTGTTCAGGATCTAATAGAGTCATGTTAAATTTCTAAGACATTTGGCTTAATACAATGAATCCATATTGATTACCAAGATGTATCATATCCATAAAGCCCTTTGCACACTAGAAAACACACTCATCATCATTTGCTGTCTCATCTGTTTCTTAAAGTGATTATTTACTTTCATTGTGAAGATTCATACAAAGAATCTTGTGATGAAGAACTAATAGATGTTTCAGAATTTGTACATGATTAGCTGGGGTCCACTGAGAAAACAAGAAAATTGATCGTGATTATTTGGGAAGCACTTGAAGCAGAATTTGCTTTAATTTTATTTTCAAGGTTGTTTTCTTCATTTTAGGGATAACAGTTGTAAGTATATGAATATAGAAGTTTTCATATATCAGTTAATTTATTGTTCATTATGGCTAGCAAAGAGAAGGCATGGACAAATTCTCGACCTCAAACTTTTTTTTTTTTTTTTTACTTTGAACTCTCTTTTTGTCTTCTCAGACCAGAAGATACTCTGTTGGCTTCTGCCATGATTCAGGATGAGAGGTAAAATAACTTTGATCTCTCTCCTAATACGAGCTAGAAATAAATAGAATTTTATACTACAGATTTCATTTTCCTATATTGTTCAAATAGGGATAATAATTAGCAATTAGATTAATAGAAATATTGTAACTTAAGTCTTGGGGAAAAATCACAAAAATGTATTTAAATCTCTAAACAATTTAGTTACAATTATTCAATAATAGTTATTGTGGTAACAAGAAAATTCTCTGAAGATTGGCATGGACAAATGTGTCATTTTAGCTGAGGCACAGAGGTTAGGAGTCATTTTCAATAGCACAATTCTGAACACTGTTTCTCAACTACAAAGTTAAACTCATTTCTAATCCAACAGTGCCTCAAAACAAATACTCCATTGAAAAAATGTTATCATCAAGTTATGTCAGCAAATAGCATATACATCATCCTCTTTAGATAGTCACAGTCCTTACTAGAACTTTATCATAAACTCTCATTCATTATGTAACTCCTCCTTAACACTCTGCTTACAATTGCAGGTTAAGATTCATTTACACAATCAACATATTGGTGTTCATATTTACTCAGTGGGCTCGAGGCTACATTATTCTATTTCTGCCTACCAGATTATAACTCCTTGATATATTAATATATACCTAAAATAACCTTACAGTTGCTATGTTGAAATTGTATGATCAGAGAAAAATCGCTTAATTTTAACACAAAACACATAGTCTTAAAGATTTTGCTATTGCTTTTGTGAACATGTGTGAGTTTGGGAATGTGAGTGCAGTGCCTGTTTAGGTCAGAAGAAGATGTGGAATTGCCAGAGCTAGATAGAATTACAGGCAATTGTGAGTTACCCAATGTGGATGCCATGAACTAAACTTGACTTTCCTGTAGACATCAGAGGATACTTTTTATGGGCTGGATCTTTCCTTCCACCTTTGTGTGGCTGAGGATCAAACTCAGGTCATCAGGTAATGCCTTTTTCCTCTGAGGCATCTCACAGGCTCTTGACTTTTTTAAATGCATTAGATTTAGTTACATAGTTGTAACTGTTGTCTTATACTGTAAATACCATCTGATATAATTTTGAGACTCATTGGAGTATAAAATTTATGTATCACTGCATGTTTTCTTAGCTTGCATTGCCTGGAAAAAGGACTAAAGACAAAAGACTGCTACTTGATTAGAGAGTGAAATTCAGAGAACTAATGTAAGAGAGTGGGAAAGATAGAAAAGAATAGAAAAATGTTCTAATGACCTAATAAGCTTAGCCACAATAAAGCAATGTATGCTGAATCTAATGACCTAATCCAGGAGCTTGGACATAATAAAGCAATATATACTGAATCTAATGACCTAATCCAGGAGTTTGCCTACCCCAAAGCAATATATGCTGAACCCATGTGCAGAGAAAAAAAGATTAATGATGTTTCACTAGATTCCATTTCTAACTGATGAAAAGCTTGTGCCACTTTCGAATGGTGAATGCTTAGGTCGCAAGCCTGCATGGGGAGTGATTCCTCTCTCTAAGATAACAAAGAAGATCTGGAGGTGGTAGAGAGAGTCAGAGCCTAGGAATGCCAAAGACATTGCCAGTTTGCTCAAATACACTAAGAAGTGCCTTCTATAATCATGTGCAGAAACAGACAGCTGAGGTGGGATGGATGAAGAGAACAGAAAGACATTTGCCAGTAAATTTCAATCAGTAGTTAAAAATGCATCAGCTCTCTTTAGTATTCCTGGATTTTTCTTATGACATGAATTCATTGCAAAGCCAGATATTTTTATGTAGTCATCATAAGGGCACCTGAACTAGCTATCAGCATGTAAAACTTCTAACAAAATTTGTTAAGTAATCAGAACAAAAGGCAGTCTTAATTTCTCTATATTCATGAGCCAAGTATTGTTGTATGAGCTTTATGGCCTGGACTTTCGGGCCTTGCCCTGAGGTTCTGACCCACAGACCCACAGACCTGCAGTCCCATAGAAACACACAGACACTTATATTAATTTTATGCTGATCGACCTAGGGTTCAGGTATATAGCTTGCTAACTCTTTACCCATAAACTAACCCATGGTTCTTATCTTGTTCAGCCATGTAGCTCAGTACCTTTTCTTAGAGCAACATTTTGGCTTCTTTCTTCTGCTTCTGCTGGTGAGTCATCTGGCTCTCTCTGGCATCTCTGCTCTGTTCTTCCTTTTCCCAGAGTTTTCTTAGTCTGGTAGCCTTGCCCAAACTTCCTGTCTGCCTCAAGCCAATCAACATTTTACTAAACCAATAGAAGAGACAAACATTTGTAACATACCAACATAATCCCACTACAAAGTACTAACATGCCCTCATAACCCCCCACCTCAGATAGGGAAGGACCTGAGATATGAAGCAGAATGAGAGAAGTGCATCAGGACAGGTTGAAAGGTGATGGAAGCTGGAGGAGGAGAGGGACTTATGTAGAGGAGAGAAAGGTCAGATATTTGGAGAGGATAAAGAACAGGAGGGGAGGAGATCAGAAACATCATTGATGCAATTTTTTGCTTTATCTTGTAAATCATCTTTAAAGCTGTCAAATCACCCTAGTGTCAAAATGTGACTGTTTTTATTAGCTGGGGAATATTGTACCCAGTCACCTGAGTATCCTTGTATAGGGCTTCTACACAGGGATCCTCCTGATCAGGAAACACATGGCTATGGGTTGGGGAGAATATTCATTAGGTTCAGTCCCACCATGAATTAAGTTGGTGAAGGCTGATATTGATGGGAGTTTCTGGTCAAGCTCACTGCTTTTGTGTCAGTCAGGTTCAGGGTCACAGGTTAAAGTGAGGAACACTGGCCTGAACAAGCTCCAGGAGCAGTGACAGTAGCTCTGCCTTGGTCACAAGCTGTCCCCCCAAACCTTTTCAGCTTCTTAACTGCAGACTGTGCTTCAATCATTGTTGCTCCTCTAGTTGTCTGCCGCCATTAAAAATGATGTTCACACAGTTCTCAGAGCATAGTTATTATTATTGTTTGTTTTCAATTTAACCCTTTCTGTTGTTCAAATGAAGATATATCAGGACAACAGTAAAAATAGGTAATAATTTAAAAAGTATATTAGGCTGATTCTTCCTTAGGTTTACCCTTTTGTTGTTTTCTCCTGAGAGAAATATGACAACTATATGAATGCTTGATGTAAATATGTTTCTGGGACACATGCGACATTCCTGCCTAGTGTGAAAAGACGTGCAATCCTTCTACAGTCACCATAGTTAGAATGAGCTTTTCTAGTTAGTATTAGTATAATGACAACAGTATTTATAGTGTAGTGTATGTACGTATATAATGTAGTATATGGTATGTATACTGTAGTATTCATAGCCTAAATTTTGCTATAATCTAAATAAAAATCTTAGGCATGCACAAAATGTAGTTATAGAATTGACATACCATATATTAAGTCTGTAAGCTTTAAAAACAAAAGGCTGATGAGAAAACTGCAGATAGGTAATTTGTCAATAAAAGAGGTACTCATAAAGAGAAGCAAAATGAGCTATGATTATGTTTCTAGCAATACCTACAATGCCTTATATTCACCTTACATATACACATAACTATTATGTATTAAAAATGGTATTCCTTCCATGGTAGGTAGTTTAATCCAGTTTTAGTTTTTCTTTTCTTTACACCCTCACACTCTCTTGAAATTCATTTAAACAAAACACATTATAGAGATGAAGCCCTTGTTTTATTTGCTGCCATGAAATGAACTTTGCTTGCCCTGGCACAGTATTAACAGCTTCACAGGATTTTATACACCATGTCTGACCATTGGCAAGTGCTTCCAAAGCAGCTGGCTAGGGTTCAAGGTATCTGACCAGAGAATCTTTTTTCCCCATGTGTAAGTCAGAGCTACAGCCTTGGCTGCCTTTGCATTCTTGCCTAGAAAGATGTAGTCTAGCCTCAGGCCAAGAGGAAGGTCCTCAGGAGATAGTTTAATCCTCTTTTATTTCAGGATAAAAATGTGACTTTCAGAGGTCTCCCTTCACCAAATAGAGACAATTCTTAATTGTTTTTTAGCCCTATTCCAGACTGCAAAAGTATGAGAGATAATCTTAGCATTTGCTTAATAATATGCTGTGCAAATTGCCCCCACATGTTTTTCCAAGTATGGACAGATTACTCAAACCAGTAGTTCAGACCCTGCCTTGAATGCAGCTCGGCCTTGGAACTCTTGCACCTGAAGTAAATTATTTCTAAGAAAAACAGGGATTTAGCTTTGGATATTCTATACTTGATATCTTGTTCTCTAGTGCCTGCACACATGACATTTACCTTCATAAAGAATATTTGGACATGGATATACATGCTTGAACTTTTCAGTAACTTCTGAAGATAGAATAGTTTTATTCTCAACACAATGCCACTTATAACCCTCACTGTTCCAATACAGGGCATGTGAAAGTACTTTTAGAAGTGTACATGCTCATGATGGGGCTGAGGATGTGGTTTGATTAGCAAAGTGCTGGCTACCCAAGTCTGAGGACCTGACCTGGATTCCCAGATCCCATATTAAAAAGGGAGGTATATTGGTGCATGCCTGGGAAGCAGAGGCAGAAAGAGGCCTTGGGCTCCCTGGCCAGCTACTCTAACCAACCAGTAAGCCTTATGTTCAGTTAGGGAGACTTTGTATCAAAAATAAGGTGGAGAGTGATAGAGATAGAGGAACACACACACACAGAAAGAGAGAGAGAGAGAAAGAAAGAAAGAACATATCTCATAAACAGATGGAAGTATCGTCACAAAACTATATCTATCTCCAACTAGGAAATGGATACAACATAAAATTAAATGCTTTGGATTCACCATTGCTTTCGATTTTCCCTCAAATTCTTGTAGAAGCAATTAAATGAGGTTCTCTCAGAGGCTATACAACAGTGTTCGTTCCTGGAATATACACCAGAGACTATGTGCCCCAGAACCTCTTAGGCCTGAATTGTGCATTATGTAACCCATAATATCCACAACTAAGGAAAGGCCCAGAATGCCTGGAGGAGAGTCATGCTTCTAATTCCCCTTCCAGTCACTCAGGGGCTCAAGTGTGACTTTAGTATTAGTCAAATTAGGACAATTTGCAAGGTATAATAATATAATTCTCTGAAGTGCAGCGGCTACTGGCAGTAACTTTACATGAATATTTTCCCTAATGGTAGCAGGACACGGGCTCAGGGTTCTCAGCCCACCCCCAAAAGAACTTAGCCAACCCTTCAAGTCTCTTCCATCTTCCATCATATGCAGACAATAGAAACAGACACTGATGCCTGCACTCAGAGTCCCAGAAGCTAGTGCCACGTGTGCCTGTTGTCATTTACACCAGCATTCCCCTCTAAAATCAGTGGAGATAAACTATGGTGGAGAATGACAGAAATGTGGCCAAGTACAATCAAAGCTAGGCTCAAGGGATTCACCTTTGTGAGGGATAGTGTTAGATCAAACACAAGCATGGATCAGAAGCAGCCCAAAGGCTTATTAGCTCACCAACTGTTAGACTCCAACCACAAATGTTCTGGTTCACTATGTCTGGGGTAAGTCCAAGAATCTGTAGTTCTAAAAAGCTTCCAGGTGATGCTGTGAGTCCATGAACTACACAATTAAAACAAACCATGACCAGGGTGAGCCTCCAGCAATCAGTACAGCTGAAATTACAGTTGCAGGCAAAAATATGAAAGCATTCCTTCTAACCAGGTGAGGCTTACTGCAAAACAAGCATGGCTATATTATACAAGCTTGGTTTTGTTCTGTGGTTTGTTTTTGGAATTCTTGGGGCCAGCATAGAAAATTACCACGTGGTTGGTTGACCTACATTCTCTTGTTTTACCTTGATTTTTGGCTGTTTTACCATTTTTAGTCAAAGGCAATCAGGCCATAGTCATCTCAAGGGATTTTCTCTAGCCAAACTGAATAATTTCAAACATGTGCTCTTAATTTATTTTTTTTTCTGAGTTATGGTCTTCAGTACTTTATGTATGGAGTAGCTGAGTTAAAACCAAGACAAAATACTCAGCACACATGCTCACACATGTTCATAAAGCTTCCAAGGTCCTGTTGTCTCTTTTCTTCCTGATCTGGGCCCTCTGAAGTCATGTGCTATTGGATTAGAGGTCCTCTATTGCAACTGTGGGCTGCAAAAACTTAGAGTGTGAATACTTTAGAGGAATGCGACCCTTATTATGCTGAGTGTGAGTCATAGGGCTGGATGGGAATAGAGATGTAACTCAACAGTGGTGCCTTGAAATTAAAGATCAGTGAACCAGGTTTTCTCATGAGCAGAGAGAAGATGGCAGCAATGGCAAAAAGGCCTTCTGAACCCATCCCATTAGCTCATAGCTGTTGTAGCCCTGAAAGAAAAATTTCAGTCATTTAGTGAAAAATTAAGTCAGTTTAAAATCTACATTTTCATTATTTAAACTCCAAATCCATCTGGGGGTGTGTGGAGAGGGTTCAAAAAAAAAAAAAAAAAAAACACACACAGAAACACACTGAGTTAAATCAACCTAATTAAGAAAAGATAATAGAGGCATTATGGGAAAAAAGTGGAAGAGAACCCCTAGACAATATAATATGATCTCTCACAGAGTTTTTAGAACAACTCCAAGGTAACTTCCTTCTAGTCCAGAGAGTGTCTGTCTGTCTGTCTGTCTGTTTTTCTGAGTATATGTACATATGTCTGTGCAGGTGTATGCTTGTGTTAGCATAAAGGGCCAAAGAGTGTTTCCCATTCCTCCAAGATGGAAGTGAAATTACTGGCATTTGCAGGATGCCCAGCTTGTTACGGATGTTAGAATTTGAAATCTGGCCCTCATGACTGGACAGCAGGGGCTCTTAAATACAGGATCATCTCTCCAGCCTCCTTTGGGTTTTTCTTGATAGACAACTGAGGCTTCCCATCTCTAGTGACACATTTCTTCCAACAAGGGTGCAAGTCCTAATCCTTTCAAATAGTGCCACTCCCTAGAAGTCTACAGGGCCATTTTAACTCAAACCAGTAGACCAACACAGTTTGAACAACACTGATGGTGTAGGTTTTGGTGCATATATTTATTTGAGAGAACAGATGGTACTATTTGATTATGTAGCAGAGAACTATTAATGACTCCATTCTTTAAGGTTGAGTATAGAGCTCTATTTGAAACAATAATAATCTCTAAACCATGGCTATCGTTCTCTGTTAATTATCCTTTATAATAATGAGATCATTTGTTTGAATTTTATACATGTTTCACAGAAACTGTTAGATTTATCCATATTTCTCTGTGACAGCTATCAGTGCATAAGGAAAGAAGAAGATCTTTCACAATAGGACTTTAGATAGGAGCCTAATTTAAATGAATGTGCCAATTATTCTTTTCTAATTATGGCCATTAGCTACTGATGATCTGTTCAAGCCATAATACAGTCTTCACTATTTATCTGCCTAACCAACCACCCTTGTGCTTGTATGAGAAAATTCCAGAACTGAGAATTGACAGCTCATGGATGTTGAACCTTGCCTCATTGCCTTAAGAAGGAAAACTTCCTGTAATTTTAAATGTCCTTGATACTCCAAGGGGGCTGTCCTTGTCTTTATTAATGTTAATGGTGAGTTCTGTAAGTCTATATTGTAAGTGTTCCTGCTGTTTGTTTTGCTGTAAGTAAGCAAATAAATTGGTCCTGAAACTTTGGACTCCCTAAGTAGCTTGGTTAGACTCTCTCTTGCTGCCTTGAGTAAAAGGACTCAGCCTAATAGTCAGACTACCATCATGGCAGGACCATGAACACCCTAAAAATGCATTGAGGCAACTGTTCATTTTGTACCATATTTTTTGTTATTACAAGTTTTCATGAACCCTAGATGATCTTAGAATCATTTCTACCTTGGCTGTGAATGCTTTCCCCTGGTAACCTAGCAAAGGAGTGTTGTGATTAATGCTGAAAAGAAAGTCTCTGATTGGTCATATATATATAACCTTCTGGAGTTATATAAGCAGAACTCTTTTGGTGACTAGACTAGAATTCACTCTTCTCTGCCGATTCTCGTGATGCTGCCGTATCAGACCTAATAGATATCTCTAAAGTGGGTGTTATTATCTACTTTCAATAGTGCAGACGGAATTGGTAACATGAAAAAAAGTGCTTCAGAGACAGCAGAACAGCAGTGAAGGCAGCCATAGCAGCAGTGGAAACTGAGCACTTGGTGGGCCAAGTAAAGGCCGTAAGACAGACCATTTCCTGACAACTGAAGTATTGTGAATCTGCAACAGTCCTGATAGTGAGAGTGACATCCCTTGCCTAAGAAACCCCAGATGTAGTGTAGAAAGATACCTGATATCTAGTACCCAAGGAGCCCAATGCATGCTCTGCTCTTACATACAATTCTAGGGAGGCACTCAGTTCAAATAGTCTCAAAGGAGCTGAGCTATGAAAAGGATCAGGCAGTGGCTGGCTGCCTGGCATCCAAACAATCTGTTAAGCAGTGTGAGTGTGGCCAAGACAGAAAGGGGGAGGGAAGGAGAGGAGAAGGCAATAGAATAAAAATAAAGACAGCATAGTAAAGGAGACGAGCAAAGAGTAAGACTTAATAAGAAGAGAAGGCTATAATTAGAGGACTTGGTCATCAGAAGTGTCTAAAAGGACTCTCTAGATGCAGGACCCTCATTGAATTGATTGGTGACACCTAAAATTAGAGTAGGGTTTTATGAAAGAAGGATTTAGCAGATCTGGACTATAAGTCAATAAGACAAAAGTTCTTCTATGTGTGTGTATGGGTGTATGGGTGTGTGTGTGTGTGTGTGTGCGTGTGCGTGTGCGTGTGTGTGTGTGTGTGTGTGTGTGTGTGTGTGTGTGTGAAAGAGGGCAGAAGCTGACATTGTGGGACATCCTCAATCACTTTCCACAATTGATTTTTTGACTCCGTGAACCTGAAGTTTATCTATTTTGCCTGGTGAGATGGCCAATGAGCTTCACCGTCTGTCTCTCTCTGTCTCTTCAGCACTCGTCTTCAACACCTGCCACCATCCCTGCCTCTTTTATGGAGGCCCTAGGATCCAATTTTAGATCCTTGTGCTTGTGTCCTGAGTGGTTTACTGAATGTCATCTCCCCAGATCCAGCTGGAGTCTCTACTACATGAATTATTATGTGAATATTTAATGGTAAACAGAAATGTGGTTTACGGCTGAACTAAGCAATATTGGGACTGTGGAACCTTGGGACCGCCTAATCATGGGGAGATGGGGAGATGTGGAGAAGAGAGAATGACCTGACATGGTGGGAGGGGAAAGGGACCTTGAATAAGGATATACAAGGATAGAAAGTGTGACTTCTTTATTCATAATTATAAAAAAAAGAAGGAAAAACAAGAAATGTGATTTACATCTTTTCAGTTGATTTCTGTGATATTATGTAAGTGAATTATAAAAGTTATAAAATTTTATAACCCATATGCTTCTTCCTTTATGTTATTAGAGTGTATTCTAAATAGACTTAAGATATAACTTTGACTATCTCTTAAAGTTTTTATATAAAACTTTAGACTTTCTCTTTTTTTCAGTAGCACATTCTATATTTAATTTTTAATTTTTTAATACAATGTCATTTTATGATACCCATAAACTAGGAAAAATGAGTATATAACATTTCCTAATCAGATAAGAGAAGACAGATGGGCTATTTTAAGACATAAAACCTTCATTCCTCTAAATTATGGCACCTGTGCTCTTGGCCTCTCTGTAAGGTGCAGTGTCTTCTGGGGAAGATCTTTCATAGGCGGAAAAAGGGTCTATCAGAAAAGCTGTTTACAGTAAAACATTTGGACAGCTCCAGTAATTAAATGGCTTTCCCAGGTGCAAAGCACTACCTTAAATGCCCCTCTGGCTATACTGTATACAGATTTATCCTGGGGGGGTGGAGAGGTTGCTGACTGTGAAAACAAGTTAATGAAATAAAAGGAAAACTGCAATTTAGTTATTAAGAACACATTAATAGACTAAATCAGGACTTTGCTTTCTCTAATATAGTATAAATTAGTGTTTCCTCCCTTCTAAGTTATTTGGCAAAGGAGGTGGTTGTCACGTTAGGCCCCAGCATTCTTACTAAGCACAGACCTGTGCACTTGCTGAGCACTGGTAGGTGAGAAACAGTATTTAGATCCTCTCATTCACAAGGACTTTATTAATATGCATGTTTTTTAAAAATTAACCCAGCAAGTGGGCTAAGGAGATTGCACAGTGGGTAAGGGTGCTCTCGGTGTAAAGCATGGTATTTAAGTTCAGATTCCAGCACCCCCATAAAAAGTCAGGCATGCTTGTGTGTACTCATAAACCCAGTACCAGTACCGGGGAGGGAGGGGCACACAGACCCCAGGAGCCAGCAGAGCCCTAACAATGAGCTCCCCAACTGTGAGCTTCAGGTTCAGTGAGAGACCTGATCTCAGAGCAGTAAGACAGGGAGCAACAAAGACACTCAACATCTCCCCATTGGTGTGTGTGTGTGTACACCTCCCCATTCTAACTAAGTGCATGCAGCACATATACCTGCACAACCTGCGCACAAAAGATGAAGGAACAGAGGGAGGAAGGAAGGTGAGCAGGCAATCTCTCAAACCTCTTGCTTTTTCTACAACACTGAACTTAGCTTAGTGACCATGGCACCTACACTACAGATACAGGAAACAAAATAATGGGGTGGGGGGTTTAAAATTCAGCTCCATATTGTTGAGTGAGTAATGGGTGTGGGTGTTAGAATTGGATTTTTTTTTTTTCATGAAAGGCCATTGTTTACCTAGTAAAGGGTCTGTTGTGAATGATGGAATCAGCAATGATTGCTTAATGAGTCAAGAGGCAGAACAGAAAATTGTTAGGGATTCTGTGAATGGCAATTGGGGTTCTTGTGTTTCTTTTTCATTAGTGAGAGAAGCTACAAGGGTAATCCCTTTATTCAAATATGTCATATGTCATAGTTTGTGATTTTTAAAATACGCTGTGCATTTTCCTTCACAAAAAAATTAAATGCCATTCCTATATGCATTAGTATAGATGGTAATTCTACTTAACATTTCTGTATTCTGTGTCCATGTGTGCAAATCAAGTGAATGATGTGGTCTTTTTAAATTCACAATTAACCACAGCTAACGTTTATAGAACAGTCATAGGAAGCAAGGCACCATGGTAAGGAAGACTGAAAATACTAATTTAAATCCTCTGAGCAAAACTATAAAAACGATTGCATTTCTTTCCTCTTTCTAAGATGAAAAAGGAAACTGAGAGACCTAGAAAGAAATCAAGATAACCTAGAGTCCATTGACTGGAGATGGGATGAGTGAGCAGACACCCCGACTGGGGCAACCTGTGTCTTTCCCACAAGATAATGCTAAAGACAGGGTTATTTCATGGTGGTAAAGTCACAGAGAGTATTGCCTAATTTACACTCTAAACCTGGCATGTTTAAAAAAAAAAAGAAGCTGGAGGGCCATAGGAAAGAAAGGAAAGTTTGAGATTGCAATGAAACTGTAAAATGCTGGTGTCTGATGTTTTCATGGTACTATAATAACTGCTACAAACAACACCTGCACTTGGAGAGCATGAGATTTGAAAAGAGCACATGGTTGGCCTGAATATTAAAGCAGGGATGTGCATTTGCCAATGAACTGTGGAAGTTTCTGCCTTCTAGTCTGAGCTATGTATGAATGCAGGAGTCATCTGAGCTGTTCAGGCAACACAGGTCTATCATGAACAGGGTAAAAAATCATGAAGGCACTGCAATAGAATAGTGAACATTCTAGATGCTGCTGGAGCCAAAAATGTGACAAATGCAAATGATTAAAGAGCCCAATGGAAGAAGCAGCTGTTCACATTGACAGAGATACTGTGGCTAACACAAGCACTTCCCTCTTTTGAGGGAATGGAAATGCTGTCAAAGCATGTAATGATAAGTAGCAGGTAATGGGACAAATATAAAGGTTTTAAGAAAGAATCAAAACAGAAATTGATTTGTAATGCATTGTATCACAAGGAGGGCAGTGATTCTACTTTACCAGTAAGGATCCAGAGGCCCAGAATTCACAGAGCTACAAAACCAAAGGAGCAGCATTCATCTGAGATAGCTATTCCATATTTTCCAGCATCTGCCATTGCCTCTCAAACATTTCTCCTTCTTTGCTGTGCAGGAAAAGGTTTAGTGACACAGAACGTAGCTCTGGAACTGAGAAAGTCATTACTAGCATGTTTTTGCTGCCTTAAAGAATGCTTACCATTTTAGAATTTTTAAGTTCATAGATATTCTCTTTTTTGGCATATATTTTCTCTTAATTTCTATGACTTTGCACAGTGTAAAATCAGCATTTTATCTGAAGGCATAAAAACTGTTAGGAGACATTTCAATTTTCATACTAACTCCCAGATTCTTAAATAATATTTAGAAAGTAATTGGAGGGGCCTGCAGTGCTGGCAAGATGGCTTGTGGAAGAGTACACACTGCTTTTGCAGAAGAGCCAGGTTCTAATCCCGGCAGCTGTGTCCTGTGGCTCACAATGACCTCTAACTCCAGCTGTAGAGGATCCAATCCGGCTTCTGCCAACATTTGCACTTATGTGTACATGTTCCCACCCCTGCTCCAGATAAACTTTTTTTTAATCTTAAAGCCAAGTGGAAATGAAAGGGTATTATTTTAAAAGTATATTTATTATTTGCTGATAAGCTAACAGTATCCTTAGGGTTATAACAAATATTCATGCTAAAGTATTCTGAACCCGGCCCTGTGGTAAAGGCTTTAAAATCTCTTAACACCTGAACCTTAAGAATCTGAATTCTGAATTTCCCTCTAGATTTTTCTGGTGCTTATTAGATTGTGTAGCTGACCCAAAATTCAGCACTTTGAATCTCTTAAGACTGTCCTCCGATATTTCAGGCCATCACTATAAGGGGCTTTAATTTTTTCCTCTTTCTTCTACCACACCCCCATACTGTACTCCTGAAGGGGTTTGTGCTCATTTGATCTGCTCATTGGGAGTCAAAGAGGCTGCAAAGCCATGTAGTGTTCTGAGAACAGGTGGTCAAAGGTAGAGTAATGCAGGACTCCATTATTGTGGGGAAGGGCAAATGTCCTTGGGTACAAGGTAAAGAGGATTCTTGGGTACAAGGTAAAGAGGCTTGGCTGATAAGGGAAGGTGATCACAGTAAGCACGGTAATTTGTGTTTTCAAAATGAATAATCTTCAAATACACAGATTTTCCAAGGCATCTGTTTATGTTTTACTTCTTTAAAGAAAAAAGCCTACCAAATATGTTCCATCAGTTGCTAAATATTAATGATGTGATTTTATAAAACTGTTCTTTGACTCAAGTTTAATGTAGCCTTGACTGGTGTGGCATAAGCTGTAAACATTACTGTGGAGCTCCCACATACAAGACTTTAGCTTCAGAGAAATTTCAAGGAAGACTGGAGATGCACTGCCACATGGAGAAAAAGGTCTTATAGCTAGGTGGTACCCATAAGCAATGTGTGCCCTATAAAAGGCAGAAAATGGATCAACATGTTGATTTTAATGATAGAGATGACAGTTAAGTACACACCATGAGCAATGTAAATCACATAGATATGATTTGTCTAAGATTGCCAGTACTAATTAAATCCTTATTTGTAGATGAGTAAGTCCAAATCTAGAAAAATCAAATAATGGATGCAGTGACCAGCAAAGGAGCAACTATGTCTAAAGGTGGAGAATGGTGAGTCAGAAGAAGAGACAGGCCTTCTAACAGCTATGCTTGGAATTTCTCATAGGGTATCATCTAGAAATCTCCAAAGAGGTACCATTGAGTTAAAAGCAAAATACATATCAATTATATTTCTACCCCCAAAGGCCACATATATGTTGATGTTCCACAATGAATCAGACAAGCACAAGGAATAGTTTAGCAACCTGGAATTTCACTTGGCTTAATGTATATGCACACCCCTTCTAATAATTTAGATGGTGCTTAGGAGCCCTTAACAGTATATACTATGAACACATACCTTTCTCTAAATCATGTACTTAGCAGCATGTTAGCAGTATAGGACCCCCATTTTTATTAAGAAGCTTGAACACTCTACTCTGAACAATGGGATAGTTTTCTCTTTCCCTCAGTGGAGAGGGCATGAGGTCCTCTTGCTCACAAATAAGCATTAGGAAACAAGAACTGTAGAACAAATAGGCGCGCGCGTGTGTGTGTGTGTGTGTGTGTGTGTGTGTGTGTGTGCCTATTTCTACCCAGAAAACTGGGAATGGTTAAAGTTAATAACCTAGTGATCTGTGTCATCTGTTGGGCCAGGCTTCACCCAAATCTCCCAGATGGTTGTGTTTATCCCAGATCTTCTCTAAACCTTTATCCTGATCATTGGTTTTCAGTCAATAGAACCCATTCTTAGGGAAGAGCTCAAATGTACTTTGCGAGGGTTTTTTTTTAATTATTTTTATTATTTTTATGTGAATTGGTGTTTTGTCTGCCTGTATAACTGTGTAAGGGTGTCAGATCTTGGAATTACAGACAGTTGTTAGCTGCCATGCGGATGTGGGAATTGAACCAAGGTCCTCTGGAAGAACAGTCAGTGCTCATAATCACTGAGCCATCTCTCCAGCCCTCAAATGTATTTTGCAAAAGATCTGTCCCTTGCAAAGGATTTTCTATGTAGTCATACATTAAGCTTTATTGTGATAATTGACACCAGAAAACCTTTTCCAAACTTGTACTGTGTTTAAAAATGTCAAAAATAAGATTTTTTAGGCTCAGACTATAAAAGTTTGAATCTGCAACAACTAACTAATTCACGTTGAACTGGATTTCCTTATCTCATACGTATGTTACTCTGCCAGCCCTGGTGTTTGTAAAGACTCACACACCTTAGCAATCACCAGATTTTAACAGATTCTATTCAGTATGGGATACAAGGGTAGGAAATATGGGATATAGGACTAGGAAAGCCTAGAAATATTCCTGTGTCCCACAGAAGCTTGGTCCCAAACAGAACATACAGAGGCTTATATTAATTATAAAACTGTTTGGTCTATGGTTCAGGCAGTTACTAACTAGCTCCTACATATTAAATTAATCCATTTCTAATCATCTATACACTGCTAAATGGCCAGTGGCTTGCCAGTACATTTACATTTTATTTCTTGGGCAGCTGGATAGCATGCCAAGAAAGTTGTGGAAAGCTCCAGACCAGGTCCCAGAACCACAAGTCAGGAAGCCTTCCTCATTCAAATGAGAC
The DNA here is from genome assembly GCA_004025045.1 of Sigmodon hispidus. NCBI lineage: Eukaryota > Metazoa > Chordata > Mammalia > Rodentia > Cricetidae > Sigmodon > Sigmodon hispidus. The sequence continues at coordinate 94,655 of PVIH01001681.1, read as the reverse complement.
AGGAACCCCCTCCACCTTCCCTTTTAAAAGTTACTAGAAGAACTGCCTCTTTTGAGTCAGATAGCCCAAGGTGGAGCAAATACCCACTACAAAGGCTGATTCTTCCTGCACTGATTCTAGCACTATAAGGCCAACTCAGAGAATCCTTAAAGTGAATTGCTAGTGGAAAAACTTCTATTGATGATTTTGTATCTGTGTATAACCTGGTATACACATGACTAAAATCAAGTGTATCATAAGAAGGGACACACACAACAGAGAAATAAGTACGTAGCTGAATCTGCCAATTAAAATAGAAAACTACTCAAAATGCACCAATTGTATAGAAATTTCTTCTAAAATGAAACACCATCTTGGAGAAGAAGATTCAGGATGTAAACAATGCAGAAGTCAAAGGAAATCTCAGAGACATAGATTCACAAAGCTTTCTCCTCCCAAAACCAGGAGGGACTACTAAGGAGAAAGACTTTCTGATACATGGAACTATTTGCAAGGCAAAGAGACGCAGAGTCAGTCTCTCCTGAGTCTTTGTGCATGCCATGGTGGGAATTTGGTAATTCATCTTTTGTTGACCTATACATGATCCTCTAAGTAACTCCTCTCCCATAGAGAACACCAATGAAGTCAAAGACTCACCAAGCTGGATATCACATTGGTAATAGTCTTAATTTGGTTCATCTTTAGTACCCTTTCTTGAAGAATGACATAACTCTTTCCTGGTGGTGCCCTTGACTAACTTCACTCATGTGCCCCTCTGTCAATCCTGTATCAGCATTTCCCTTTGAATAAAGTTTCCCTGTCATTTTACAGTTGTGTAAACTTGACTAAAGAGTATTAAACCACCATTGGCAAGGGTGGATAGAAGATAGCCTAGAATGATTCTTTCTAGTACCAACTTTTATCCTTTACCCCTTGCTCAGAACCACTGGGGATAAGATGGGAGAAGGATAAATGGTTTAGAGTTTTGATAGCTGGCATGGAATGTGTAGAAGGCATAGCTCATAAAACAAAGAAATTGGCAAGAATAGAGATAGCTCTCAAAGATTTAATCAAGGTGAAATTATCTGGTTTCTAGAGCTAAATTTATAAAATCTAAGTGCAGATAAAACCATTGTGGAGGCTTTGGCAAAATCCCAATGTCTTCCCAGGAATGAAACACTAATTTTCCATGAGCTTTCCCCCAAAATTACTTTGTCTGATATTTGAATTTTGATCAATAATATAGAACACTGGATTGAAAGCATAGCATTTTACCATTGAGTATGCTTTTGTGGCAGAGAAACAATGTAACGTTCTTATCAGGTCCTCCTGTGACACTGAAGACAAGAATGACATCAGCTGGGCTACACTGGTTCAGGCTTTAGTCTGCCTGGCATCTGATCATCTTGAAGCTTCTTGGCCCCCAGACTATTGGGTAGCTGCCCCAGGAATCTACAGCTTTGAAATGCTGCCAAGTGGAGTCAAGGATTTACAGCTTAGATTTTGGGACTCAAACAGTTGAAGCTGGATGGGCATGCCAGCTCTGAAGCTAGGAATAGTGATATAGTCCTGAAATCTCCGTGATAGAATACCTAAAGCAAGCACATACAGGAGCATTAGGAGTTCAAGGCTAGCATAGTTAGACTTTGTCTTAGAAGCGCAGGAACAGAAACAAACAATGGCAACAATAATGAAGTAAAAGCAAGAAATTCCACATATGTGTGTCCTTGGTCAAAAGAATTACCTCTCTGTACTACAAATACCTATTTTTCAAACTTGATTTATGGTAAATTTATTCTATAGGAGTATGGTTTAAAAATAAAGTAATTCAAGGAAAAAGTAATGTGCTAGATGTGGTATGTTATGTTCTGTAATCCTAAGACTTGGAAAGTTGAGGCAGGCGGATGGAACCATTCAGACCAGCCTATGCTATCTATCACAACTCCATTTTGAAGTAAATAAGTATATCAATACATAAAAAAGAAAAGAAAATACTTGCTAGTTATTCATAGATATAAGGATAGAAACTCTATCCTTTCCAGAAGATTTACTTGACATTCTTGTTTTAAATTTGTTTCTGTTTTGTCTCATTGTTTAGAAGATTCAGTCCACAGTGGTTTCCCTACTGGGGGCAAGGAAGCACATTATGGTGGATATTCATGATGGAATGGAGGCCACCAAAGAGAAAGAAAGGAAAGAAGTGGTTTGTTTCTCCTTATTGCCTTTACTGGTCCCTTAACAACCCAAAGGGCTGATAGTAAGCCCCACCTATTGAAGTTTCTACCACCTCCTTGTAGCACCAAGCAGAAGACAAAAATGATACTGGGAAGGCTATAAATGAAACTGGATGTTTCCCCATCCAAACATTATCAATATCATATTTGTCTCCATAACTAGCCAACAAAAAGAAATGATAAATGTCTGAGATGATGAATGCATCAGTATTATCTGATCCTTAAACTTTACATACATATACTGTTCTCCACAGATGTATAAATATGTACAACTACTATCTCTCAGCTGAAATCCAAAACATTTTAAAAGTATTTGCTAAAATTACATGTTTAACATCTATGCTGATTTCCATATATGCTAGACTAGCTTATGGTCTCACCAGCAACATATAAAGATTCCCTTTTTCCCCATGTGTTTGTTATTTGTTGTTATTAGTGTTTAAAGATTGTAAATCAAAATTTGGTAAAATGTAATCTTAATGTAGAATTGACTTACATTTCTCTGGTGGCTATTAAAAGTAAATATTTTTATATGAGAAAATTACCTGTTTAAGATTTTTTTTTATTTCATGCAGCAATGGTTTTAAAGACTTTGGCCTCCTTTTCTAAGATTCTGTGTTTAAATCTCAGTATTAAAAACTAATCACTTATTGACTCCAGTCCTTAATACAATGTTAGCTTTGGTCTCTTTGTTTCTCTTGGGTGTGTGTGTGTGGGGGGGGAATCTAATTATACAAGAAAGCAAATGAAGCTGGGATTTTCATTCTCTTCAAAATAGAAACAAAGGCTACTAGAATTGATCTAGGAGAATTTCATTGACTTGCAGGACCATGGCCCCGATGCTGACTATGCACTTTGTGTAGAGCATTTCCCCCTACATCTGTGCCTGATGTGCTGGCCACAGCCCACTATTCTCATCCTCACATACCAGGCTTGACACTCAGGGTCCATTGCCATAGTCTAATGCTACTTTTCCCATGGAAGATCAATCAATATTGCTTATACCAAAGGGGAATTAGCAGCTGTTGCAGGAGACTTGACATAAAATATTAGCAGATTCCCCTAATTGCAGAAAATGGTGACAAATTTCTTGATTGCTGTCTGAGATAGGAAATTTCAGTATAAGCTGTTCAATCAGAACTTAGAGCATTTCACAGATGCCAAGGTTTCACACACACACACACACACACACACACACACACACACACACACACACACACAAGAAAAAGACAGAGACAGAGAATCCTAACATTGTATCCTCAATCACAGAGATGATTTTCCTAGAACAGAGATCTTGAGACATTAGAGTGAAGTTACTAGGTAAACAGATTCTTTTGAATATGTTCAAAAAACATCTGCAATCTAAACGTTCTTTTTTTTATGTCTAATATTGCCAATGAAAACATTTAGTTACTTCTTTTGATGTAGCCATAAGGATAAGATATTTGGGGCTAAGGAGGTAGATGGACCACACCTTCATCTTTTCTACACCAGGAGAAAGGGAAGAATCACACTCTCAATACCTCAGCCCATGTAACAGGAACCTTCTCACTTAGGCTAAATCTTGTTGAAAATCAGGTCCCTGCTAAATTGGATATGATTTGCCTTATAATGTCTATAACCTGCTGTCAATGTGCATGCTACCTGCTCTGGATGTCAGGTCACATTTGGATGATCTTTTGGCCTTTATTTGTTCTGTCTAGTTAATTATTTCTGCCAAGACTGGCAGCCTTTCTTGTAAAAAATGATGTAGAGCAAGAAGTGAAAGGATTGTTTTTCTCTTGGGTGCAATGTGTGGCTACAGGAAATCTTATACTTAATTTTAACATGGAAGTCAATGCTGTTTATTGAATAATAACAGATTGCCCCATGGCCTTACATTATCTAGTCTTAGCTCTGTAAAAAAAAAAAAAATTCATGTTTCCAAACTTTAACCTTTGCATAGACTTTCTGGAATCATTTCTTTTCCAAAGTCTCTGGTGACTTCAAAGATCTGAAGAAAATGGGGTTGTAATTCATCAACCATTTGCTTATACACAAACTTACTATGTCCAAGTAGTTCTGGGCATTTGCTTTTATGCAATCTGAGTGTATTCTTACAGAGCGTATTGGTAGTTTTTGTTTCTGAATAATTCACACAGAAAACATATAAAGATTTTTAGAGTGTTCATTATTGTTTTAAATTTGTTTCTATAAACTGTTACTGGACCAGTACTAGAAAGGCCTCTAGCAGATAAATTTTTGGTAGAAAGAGGATCTGGGGAAGACTAGTTCCACTGCCGGGACCTTTGTCTCCTGAACCCTGGGACATTATATAAGACCAGTTCCTCCCTGTTCTTTGCCAAAGGGTTTGTAGAAATTTAAAAGTTCTGCCCTGACATGTGTACTCTGAGGTCCACCCTACCAGACAATTCATTTCTGTGCCAGGTTACAGGAACAGTCCATGGTTGAAGTTAGATGAACCTCTACTAGCACAAACAAGGTGCAATAATTTAAGTGAGGTAAAGGTATGTCATTTTTAGCATTTGTCAATTGTATTTTTTTTAATCTGGTACATGACAAACTAACGAAAAAAATGTTTCTACTTTGGGAGAAAGAATCAATGAGGGGTGTTTATTACAATGACACAGGGTAAGGAACCCATTAAAGGAAGCTATTTCTCACACGTTATTCTTCTGAGATACATTGCCTCCTCATGCATCCATTCTTGTTTCTGCAGAAACTGATTTGTACTTGCAACATAATAAATATTCATCTCCTATGGATTTTTAAACGTGAGTGATTTGTAAAAATCAATAACTGTCTTTGGCCAGCTTGCGGACTGACATGATTGCCTTCATTTTCAAACATAAAACAATTGCATTAAAATAACATTAAGAGAGAAACATCAGCTGACACAGGGAGAGAAATTCTTAAATGAAAACCGCTCCATCCAGTTTTAATCAGTTCCGATCATGCTTTTTATTATAGTGCAAATGGGCTCTATTAAAAGGAAAGCCAATTCCAGATGATGATACAAATAATTATAGCTGCCTTAGCCTCTAGTTAGGGCTATTAACTAATGGTTTCAACATAGAAGATTTGTTTTGAAAAGAACATTTTTTTCTTTAATGATAAAATTAGAAATTGAGCTTTGTCTACTTAATGCTATATGTAGATTAAGAATTAAAATAGAAGCTGATCTAGAGGAAAGGCTTCAAAACATCCCAAGAATAAACTAAATTATTTCTTATGGGTAAACTCAAACATCTTTAGTGCAGCATTACCAAGCTGGTTTTAGTTCTAAGTTCTGTTACAAGTTAGAAATTATGTATACTCTACCCTGTTCTTCTACTTTGCCATATTACTATCTTTAAAGAGCATGACGAATTTTAAGAGGACAGTCTGTTCTATCTTGTTTATCTTCCATATTTTTTCCTAGTAAGTCCGAACATGAAAATATATTTAAAACATAAAGGTTAATAATAACCTTAGTCTAAAAATATTTTCATTTAGATAGTATAAACAAGTCAAACAGACAGCTACTCATTCACTATACCACAAACAAGAAATCCTAAGTTTTAAGAATTAACAGTTACTTAAACACAAACCAAATCAAACATAAACATTTGTCTCTGGAAACACTGACCCTTTTAAAGCTGTCTCTTGACTTTTCCTTTTTTTTTTTTTTTCTTTTCTTTCTGTCTTGTAGTCAGATAAGACTTAAGTCTGTGTGCTACATGCTGCCTTTCCTAGCATGGATATGTACTTAACACCATTTGCTTGTACGTGCTTCTATGGTTTTATAGGTCCCAGGAGTTTCCTGCTTTGGCCTTTGTCTCACAGCAGCAGCTGTGGAAGAATGTTAGGCAGTTGTTCCTCCAAGGAAACACTTGCTTAGCTACGTGCACTACAGTCTGTAGACAGCAGCAGCTGGCTCCCCTTAGAGATCTGCCTCAGATTTCAAACCAGGCCATGATTTTCCTGGGCACTGTCTATTGATGAAGCCCTGAATAAACAGGGGATCTGGCTACTGCTGCTCAATGCTAGACTCCACATAAGGCAACTTTTGCTCTATAGCCCTCTATTGTGTTGACCAAAAGTTTTCACCTCTTCGTCTTGACCTAAATGTTTTCCTTACATAGCCCTGCTTTCTTCCCCCCCCCCCACTTTATTCTTTAAGGAATTACTTCCAATAAACTTTTTGCACTTTTATATATAAATTTGCTTCCAGATGATCCTATATGATCCTATATACACTCCTATAAGTATGTGAGACAGTTCTAGGCAGGATCAGATTTCTATCAGTGTTTTGTAGATGTCTTTTACACAGGTATTAAATAGTAAACACTCAATTTTCAGTACAACTTAGATTTTTAAAAGAAGCTTAAATATAGGTGTAGATAATAGTAAAATTAGCATGTGTGACTCTCTCTCTCTCTGCTACCTGGATTGTGTGAAAATGCATGTGGTACATAAACTACCAGAATTCTACTTGTGGGTGTTTTCAATTCGTCATCACTAATACAAAAATCTAGTCATTAGTCTTAGTTTCATAGAGTTTTTAGTCTGAATGACCCTGTTTGAATAAATTTGGTTCCAAGACCATATGAGCTTAAGCCTCTAGAATATAAGAGACCATCTGAAGGACTGGAAACTCTTTGGAACACTTTAATTAAAAAAACAGATTTTGAACATGAAGTCTTAAGATTAATCAAGTAACAGTGTGCAGCAGGAATGGCACAGAGACTGAAAGAAGCATCAGGAGACAATTTTACTGCAGGCACAGTTTCCTACCATCATCAAGATGATACTGGATGGCATACCCAATGTCTTACAAGCACCTATATTTACATCAAAAACCATCTGAAGCACAGGTGCCCAAGATGAGGAGAGAGGAGCTTGGAGAGGAAATCTATCCACGTTTCTTTGGTAGCAAGTCAATAGAGAAGGAGTTGAATATGCTGTATCTGACTCCTGAGTCTACAGTCCCTCTGGCTGGCCAAACTGTCTCCCCTATATAAATAGGAATTCTTCTAAGGAATTGCTTTCAGTGACTTTGTTGAAATCAAATATATAGCTCTTCATCTGGACATTAGAACAGATAGGTAAAGAAAGATAATAGGTGCACAGTGACCACTAAGTCATTGTCAAGGTGTTTAACAGTCTTGAAAGCTGAAGTCATATCTGGAGTGAAGTTATGGTACTTGGAGAAAGCAAAAGATGTGTTACAAATAGAGTTCTGAGTCTATGAGAACAAAGCAAAAATATACATGAACTGAAATACAGATCAAGTCAAAGCTCCAGGGCAGCCTTTTAAAACAAAGGTTGACACCAAAATCTGACCTACTGATTGTGCAAATAAAACATTACTGAAAAAAAGGCACATCAATTTATTTGCCAATAATCTGTTATTGCTTTCATATTACAACAATAGGGGTGGCCCATTTTTATCAGTGGCCATTTGACACCCAATGCCTAAAATATTTGCTTTCTGGTTATTCACAGAAAATATTTGCTTCTATGTTACAGAAAGTCTCTTGGAGTTGGTCCTTGAATCACAGTTCTTAACTAAAGAGTACTAGATGTTTTCTATAGACTCCAATAGTAAATGTTTGGGCTTTGGAACCAGTGATTTCTGCTATACAACCTTCTTGGCTTTTTCCCAAATATTTAAAAATGTAAAACTATTCATAGCTCAGTAATAGAAAACAGGGTAGAATCTGGGTTTGTCTTGCAAGGATCATTTATTGTTTCATGATCAAGAAAATGTTCTTGCATTCATGTATTGATTCATATTGAACATAGAGCAGATATAGGCATGTGTCTTCAAAGATCAGCTAAAGTCAGAAGTGCTTATAGTTTCTGATTAAAGCTGAGGCAATAGATTAAGCTATGTGGGGGAAATTTTTCCTTTACAAGCAAACCAAAACCTTCTCTTATTTTACAGGCTATAATCTTTTAGGATTGATTTAACAGTGTCCTATATTGCCTTTAATAAATATTCATAAAAATAGAGAGTTTCCCAGTGCTCTGTAGTATGTGTTCAATAAGATGGATTCCCTGTTCCCTGGCACTCCAACCTTTGCTGTTCTTTTGGTGCTGTGGCACCTCAATAGTAAGATGTGTCCCTGCATTTATTTGACTTAATGTCCATTCTGGATCAGCTGTGGGGGGTGTGTATTCCATTTTTGCATCAAAACTCAATTATACAATAATTAAGGAAAAAAATTAAGAGAAACCTAACTTTTCTGCTATATCCATTTTCTCTACTATCTGTATAATTCTATTATTGTCAAATATGTGTTTGATGTTATACAGCCATTGGGTTGGCAATTCATTCCATAATGATGCTTTCAGCAGTTCTTAACCTGTGAGTTGTGACCCCTTTGAGAATAGCACATCAGGTGTCCTGAATATCAGATATTTACATGTGATTCATAACAGTAGCAAAATTACAATAATGACATAGCAGTGAAATAATTTTATGGTTCGGGCATCACCCCAACATGAGAAACTGTAAAAAAGGGTCATAGAGTTAGTAATATTGGGAACCACTGTGCTACATCTAAAAGTAATTAAATGCTAACCATGTGTTAGTTACACTGTTAAATATTTCATTTTCTATCTCATTGACATAAAACCTTCACCAGAACACCAGAAATCACAGGAGATTAATTGGTTAATTATATTTTTAAATTCAGGAAATGTTCAAGGAATATAATATGGAAATGCATCATTGAAAGATTAAAATATTTTCAAATATTAAATTAATTCAAAAAATTAAATAATTAATTTTTCTCAGCTGCTTTAAATATGGAAGGCTGATGAACTCATGAAGCAATTATACCTTGTTTTGTAAATACTTCATCTTTACAAAAGATAACAAAATGCTCAGACCAAGATCTTTGAGACCTAGAATTTAGACTGACATTAAAAGATTTAGAAAAAGATCAAATTTAATTTGATAAAATTCACTATGATAAATGCTAAAGGTGCTGTACTTAGGGCTGATTAATATCCCCCACAGATGCAAAATGAAGTGTGGAGAAAAGAACAAAAATGATCAACACACCCTGTATTGAAACCTAATATGTTGAATTTAATCCTGTGGGCCTTTTCAAGGACAGCATAGTTGATAAATGTTAGCATAAGTATTTCTTTGCTCTCAGGTGCTAGGTATTCCACAGGAAAGAAACTGAAGTTGATATATATTATTTGAAAGCATACGATGGCATACTTAGTACAACCAAAGACATTGGCATTTGCTTCAGGATTGCTATTACCATCTCACTTAAATATCTCAGAAACCCTGTGTTGTTGCTCTACACTCAAGTAAAGCTTAGAAACACACACACACACACACACACACACACACACACACACACACATATATATATATACTAGCTAAAATGTGACTATCTAAAAGAATTGCTTTAAAATCAAGATGATCCATTTTCTTTAGTATACTATTATATGCAATTTTAAATTAATATATGGCAGTTATACAAGAGTAGAATAAACATTTGTCAAAGATTTATTACATTTTTAATGACAGAATCAATACAGCAGTAAGGCATTTTGAAAAGATGGCTATTTATAAACATTTTAAAAGCAAAGCTAAAACAAGGCTTCTGGGTAGATACAAAACTAGACAATGTCCTAAGGACATTAGCTTTTGAGGTTATCTTTTCTACCAGACAATTTATTTTCATCTTGCCAAGCAAAGTCTATAAAGTAACACGTAAGATAACCAAGTCTAAGCTCTCAAATAGTAATATATAGCAAGGTTGAGCAAAACATCACCAAGGCATGTTTATAATCATAGTTAAACAGGACAACTACCCATCTTTATTTTATAAGAACCAAAACGCTTCCCACAGTTCAACTTTCAGCCTAAAACTAGGCAAGTCAGGCAAGCTGAATGATGTAGGATATTTGGTCCAATTAGCAATGTCTATTGCGAGGGTCAAAGGACAAGCTACATTCTGCTGACCTTGTTTTAGAACAACTTACGGGTGAGACTGAATGGCTTTATTCTTAGCATTGATGTCAAATTTTTATTTTTTTAACTTTCACATATATATATACATATAATATATATACATATAATATATATATATATACATATGGTGTCCATGTCTGTGTGTGGATGTGTATGGATATGCAGGTATCCACAGAAACCAGAAAATGACACTGGATCCTTTGTAACTGGAGTTATAGTCGATTGTGAGCTATTTGATGTGGGTGCTGGGAATTCTGGTCTTCTGTAAGAAAGAGTAGTAAGTTCTCTTAACCATTGGACCATCTTTGCAGCCCCTTTCTAATAGTTAAAAAATTAAGGACTTTAGCTTTAATTTACATAACATTTTTTCCATTTTTGTTTAATATTGCTAGTCTCTGAGAACTGTTTCATAGGTCCTCACACAACACATTGAGCATAACCCTGGTGTAGCTACCAATAAACAGTAGTAAATGACATCATCGCCTTCTTACCCACAAGATGTTCTTATCATATTATGCCTATCTGCAACACTTGACACTAACTGTTCTATAACTATCAATGAGTATGTACTATACTGAGGTCCACAGGATGATGACTCAACTCAACAAATAAGGATTTTGAGATTCTTTTTTTTCCCCTCCCTTTCCCTTTCTAATGGAAAAGGGAGAAAAGTTATAAGAGATTGTATTAGAAACAGAAAAATAATGCTGAAAATACTGAAGATGGTTGCTATACACTGAATTATTAATCCTACCCCCTATTTCATCCAACACCAGCAATGATAACACAAACACTAGATGACCCCATTTACCATGCTATTATTTTCTGCATTTCTGTCAATTGCCAAAACTAATAAATAGAAAATTCCAGAAATAATTTATGACCTTGGAATTGTGCAATGCTATGAATGATGAAATTTAACAAGGTTCTGCTTTATCCCATCCTGGAATGGGAGTTACCCTCTTGCCCAGGATATCTACTCTATAAACTTACCTCCCTATCCACACTGTGAATTCTCTTTCTCCTAGTCATATTTGACTGTCAGAGAGACTGGGGTATCAGTTCTTATCTTTCAGTAATTGTTCACAGAAGAAACACAGACTATATTAACACTACCATTATTGCAATATTTTATTGTAATTTCTCTCTTATTGTTAACTATTATTCTCCTTCTGTGCCTAATTTGTGCATTCAACTGTATCATTCATATAAATATATAGGAAAACTGTACATATGAGGTTTAGTTTTATGGTTTGCTTTCAGATATTCACTGAAGTTGGATAAGAAGAAACTACTGGAATTTCCTAGGTGCTATGTCAATATTGAATACTAAAAACAACATGTATATAAGAAAAATGAAACCTCAAATATAACACCAACATTTCTTCAATCCTGTGTCTTAAATTTCATCATTTTCTCTTAAATCAAATAAAAGAAAACTCTGACTGACACTCAGCTGGGGTTTTAGAGTCATTCTTTCACTATGCCTTACCTGGTTTAGAGCTTTAATGAACGTAAAGATTATGTGTGATTTTTCCTGGGGAGCCATAAATAAATATTTATTTATCCTGGATTGGGTACTAATAGCAGAACATTTCTAATTATAACTTAGTGAACCAGTTACTCACAAGACCATAGGTGAGGCATTCCTTACAAGAGTGTGTGTAATTCAGTGGCACTCACTGAACAAAATCTCACCCTAACATGGGTGCATGGGTGATGACTTTCCTGGAGCTTCTGCTGAGACTTGTCGAAAGGCTAGAAATTCTCCTTTTCAGACTGACTGTTACTGGGCATCTAGCCTCTGGGAGGGGCTTTGTAGATCCTGTAAACAGGAATGTCCAGGATGGCAGGAGGCTTCTTCCTCCATAAAGAGATGGTTCAGTTTGAAAGAAACAGCTACAGAAGCAGGAGCAATGTTTGAAGCTCTGAATTTAATCTTATTAAACAACTGCAGAACAGAGTAAAGACCCAGACGTGTCTACAGATAATCATCCAGGCCTTTTCTCCAGAGGCAATTAAACAAACATCCAGGCCAGCATTGAAAAGAAACTCACCTTGATCATTTTTAGACTCATGCTAAAGTATGCAATACCAGCAGCGTCCTTCAGTGGCCCACTTCACTCTGCATGTGATGTTCTAAGTTACAAACTTGAGATATATAAAGGAGATTACTTAGGATCTAAACACAGCCTTATCCCCACTCCCCATTCCCTCAAGAATTGCAGCCATGGAACAGAGGAGAAACTGCCCTGTGTTTGATCGGGAACTGAACTGCGTTGAGTAGCTCCAGGCCAGATGGGGCTCAAAGGACTCTTCAGCTCCCTGCATGGGAGCCTGTCTGAAGAGTTGTATTTCTTTGGTTCTGATTACAGTAGCCTTAGAGTTTAGAAGACAGCACCCAACCTAGTGAGTTCTGTTAGAATGATTTCTGCTGCCATTTTGACACATATTTTTCTTTTTTCTTTCTTTTTTTGATATTTTGTATGAAAATTGAGAAGATATACTAAGAGGCTATAAGGCAAATATCGTTTGTTTTTTGTTTTTTTTTTTAAACAGACTGGTAGGGCCATTTAAGGCTCTCATTAACCATATATGTTCATGCAGGCCTACCCAGAAAATTATATATTTTCCTAAATTCATATCTTTTTTTCCTGAAAGTGTTCTTTAAATAATTATTTTTTTGTAACTTTCATAGTTTAAATATTGCTTGGCCCCTCTGAAATTCGCATTGAATCTTTGTTTCTCAATGTACTAGTACTGAAGGAGAAGATTGGATATTGTAGAGGAATTGTTGTTGCTCTTTCAGAAGGGGCTAATCTTCTGAGAAAATAGGCTGGTTACTGTAAGTATAGAGAGATGATCTGAAGAGCAGGGCAGTGCCTCACCTCCAGTTTGGTCCCCCTCTTCTCTTCTCCAATAGAACAACACAGATTTTTTTAACTCCATTCAGTGAACTTTTTGTCTCCAGAAGCAACAGGTAAATTTCAGTTTTACAAATTATCCAGAGCCAGACAGTCTGTCATAGTAACATAAAATAGACTAAGACCTCATATCTTCTAGGAGAGCAAAAATCTATAAATTGCTTTAAATATTTTATTAAACACCATTCTGAGGAAAGCATAGACTAAATGGCTAATTTTCTTCTGGGAAGTTGTGTTTTGTTTTATTTTAAACAAATATTATAAAGAAGATGTAGCCTATTTTTTTTTAAGATAAATCAAATGAACAAAAGATTGTTACATCAGGTCTTCAGTGGGATGTGAAAGCACAGGTTCACATTTGGTCCTTTGTATCCTTCATTGTAAGTCAGCATAGCCATTATTCTTTGCATGTAGGTAGTTATTCCAGGTCATCTCTACACCTTTGCTTGGTGGGGGTGATTCTTTTGTAACTCCTCCAGATTCTCATTGATGTAACTTTTACTCTTCTTTTGGTTACTAAATATATCCTGCAAGACTCCAGAGCTAGCCTGGTTTTTACAAAGAAGGAGTGGATAAAAAAAATCACCTTGGGAAAAGGCAGACAGAAGACGGGAGGGGGCATAGGAAACAATTTTAAAAATTGTATCATTTGAAATGAAATAGTATCATTTCAAAGTCATTTGCTGGACAGGGAAAGGAGTCAAGGTCATGATAGTTCACCTAGTGGACACACGGAGAAGTTGCATTCTATCAACTCCCCAGGAATTCCTTCCCACTGCTTGATTTTGGCTCTCCTTATCTTCTTACCTGGTAGGTTACAAAATCTTGTGCACAATTTCTAATCCTCTTTCTTTGACAAGCAAGCTTTGTCATATTTATCCTAGACTTAGGAGTCAGCACATTTATGTTAAGATCCTAGCTCTGTAGCATGTAAAAGCTGCATGTCCTTAAATAATTCATTCAATGTATTTGACCTTCACTCTCTTATTTGTAAAACAGACATAATAGTGCCAAGAGTTGTGAGATTCTAACAAAACATGAGAAATCACCTTGAAAATAGAAACATTTATGCTAATACAAGCATTTTTTTTAATGTGACTGCTCATTTTTACCTCAAGTTTAATGGTTGGAAATACATCTAATAGCATCTGAGGCAGAATTAGTTCTTCTTTTTAGAGGATTGCATTATCCAGCTCTGATACCAACACAGGGTCATCCTTCAGCCTTTCCCTCTATTGTCCTGTTTACTGATTCATTGTCACATTGAGGATACCCATGTTTTTCCATATTCTGATTCTCTGTTTCTTTAGGAAATTTCTGTTCCATCCTGAAATGGAGTGCACTGAAGATAGACTTCTTTTTTCCCCCATCAGCCAGTTCCCAAATAACCTCACAGAAACTTAATATTAATTATAGATGCTCAGTCAATAGCTTAGGCTTATTACTAACTAGCTCTTACAACTTAAATTAACTCATTTAAATAATCTACATTCTGCTACATGGTGCTACCACTCATCTTGCACCATTTCCTCTCCCTGTCTGGCAGGTGACTCCTCTGACAGCACCCTCCTTATTCTCAGCATTCTCTTTGCTCCCCAAATCCTGCCTAGCCATTAGCCAATCAGATTTTGTTTAACAATAGCAACAGCATATATTTACAGTGTACAAAGATTATTCCACAGCAGTGCACCCTTCACATTACTGTTCAACTTACTCATTAAAACCATGGCCCTTACTGTCTTATGTCTCTCATAGGCTCCTGCAATGCTTTCTCTACTTAAAGGAAAAGTTCCCTGAGCAGGCTGAATCAGTATTTCAATCATGTTATGTCTTAACCCTTCAGAAAATGTCTTTTTTTCATATCTGGGCTCCCTACACTTCAATTCAAGTACATATAATATGACTAGTAGGTGATGATGTTATATAGAAGGCCTGGGGCTAAAGGCCTGAGATCATTGAGATGACCAAACTGGGAGATGCTAAAAGGCAGCAGCATCTTCATGGCACAGGTTTATTATAAAAATTTCATGGGGGCTGGAGAGATGGCTCAGCGGTTAAGAGCACCGTCTGCTCTTCCAGAGGACCCGGGTTCGATTCCCAGCACCCACATGACAGCTAACAACTGTCTGTAGTTCCAGTTCCAGGCAAACACCAAGGCAAATAAATAAATAAATAATAAATAAAGTTTAAAAAAAAATTCATGTTTAACTACTTTCCCAATTTTGTTCACAAGTGATTTATAATTTTAATTTATTTTACAAACTGTTTCTATAGCAGAAGGGTAATCTGGATAACTTAGAATTAAAATTTATCTCAAGTAAGTGTGATAGCAAAACAGACAACAAAACAAAACTGTTCATACAAACCATCCCTTAAACACACATACACAAACACACACTCCTCTAACACTATAGTTTGCTTCTCTTAGGAGTAATGAAATTAACACTTGGCAAAACTGTTGAAAAATATTTGGCTTTTTTTCCCTTTTTCATTTATTTATTTATTTATTTATTTATTTATTTATTGGTATTATTTACTTATTAACAGGTAAAGATTAGAACTTATGAGTAAATTAAATAGATGTATGTAAAATTGATTTGCTCACAATGAAAGTTTGAATTTTTCTATAGCAATGTTTTATATTTTTTCATGTATCATTAATATCTATTTTAGATTCTTTTTGTTGTTGTTAAAGTCTAATATTCTGAAATTTATTGCATTTTGACAAATCATTGTTAAACACATTTTGGCTCACCCTACCACTTTTTTCTGTCTTTTATCACTGGTTACTGTATTGTGTTATATTTACGTCAGAGAAAGTTCTTGAATTATCTACTGCCCAGAATGGTGGCATTCCAGAGATAAGCCAAAAGACTGTCTGCAAAGAATCCTGAAGTTTCTAAGAGACCAGAAGTGTCCATGTTCAGCTGGAGCCCCAGGTCTCAAGGTTGTCTAAGAGATGACAGTTACCTCTTTCTTATTTGTACGTGTTTGTCTTGTGTATTCCTGCATGGCTATAAAGGAACTAACAACAAAAATCATCTTTTGCAACTTATATGCTACCTACTCTTTTCATATAATCCAGCTGTATCATAGTCTGCTCAAACTTGAATTTATCATCTTAAAGCCCTATAAAAGAAAGTATTTAGGTAATTATTACATGCTAATCATAAACTTTGTGTTACCAGGAGATAGACTTTTAAAAAAAGTGAATACTTGAATATTTCTGCTCTGAGAAATTCCCAGATAGTAATCAGACTGTCTACAATTTTTTCCTCTTTTGTCCATTCATGCATCTCTCTCTTCCTCTTTTGAAGTATATGTAGAAGGTCCCTGTGGCCAACATTCTCATAAAAATACATTACTTCTGAATCACTGATCATTTATGGATATCACAGAGTTTATACATATTTGGTATTAATCATTAGGTCCTTGAGAAATGAAACAATATAAGGTTTCGGTATGCATCAGACAATTTTTCTTCACTATTCATGTATGTATGTGTGTGTTCTGTGTGTGCATTATGAAAAAGATGTTTCCATGTTTCTAATCATCAGATACAATGCTCATAGGTACCTTCTTAACCTTTCTAATCATCAGATACAATGCTCATAGGTACCTTTCAAAACCCCAACTAATAGGCAGGAAAATTATTCCTTGTTACAACCTTACTGTTTAACTAAGCCACTAATGGTCTTCTTGAGTCCCAAGGCAGTACTAGAAGTGAGTCCCTGCACCTGAGCTGGGGAAAGCACATGCAGATAGAACTATATCAGATTTCAGCAGCTTGTTTCTCACTAACTTTAAGGGAAAGAAATAGATGGCAAAGAAAATGATTTTCAGAGGGTCATTTAAAGTCCTCAGGGTGGGTTTTCTCTCAACTGAGCAGGAATTTAAATTGGTCACCCGAGTGCTCTAAATCACTGTTGGCTGGACTTACTTCTGCTGCATGTACCCCATGCTAGCTGTGAGGCACAAGCTCCTGATTAGGTAGTCTGAATGTTCCTTAGGGAAGAAAGGAAGTATGCCTTCCTGGAATCTTATTATTGCTTATCTTTTAAGGCATTGTTCATACAGTAAAGACCTATCCACTGTACCTATAAAGATAACTATGTTAGCATTACAAAAGACAGTTAGTAGATCTATGAGATTTGGGCCTCTGGGAGTTTTTGTTCTTTTGTTTTTTGTTTTGTTTTGTTTTGTTTTCTCTTCTCCCAAACACTAATGAAGCTACCTAGTAAGATAGAAGTCCCATAAAAAAGACAATCTGTAGGTGCTGGTAGAACTCTCAACCAAAGCACATCAGAGTCTTGAGGAGGTAGCACTTTGTTGCTATTCTTCCCCTGTTATAGCTGTTATTTGGTCTGAGACTTGTAGAATTTTCCATGGTGCCTTCTATTAATCCTAATGGGCAATGTTAGCCTTAATTTTCACATATTATAAATTTCTGTGAAAATTCTACAAAACTTTATTTTATACCACAGCACATATTCCAAATAATACTTTCACAATGGGGCACTTCTTGTAGTGTAAGACCTCAAATATTTTTCACACATTTGTACAGGTTGAGAATATAGACAATAAGGGGTGTTAAAATAAATCTTGTAACTATAATTTCAGCATTTGGGTTATGAATTAAGTAGACCGTCGTGTTCAGGTTGGATGCTCATCAGTTTATAGTGAGATTCTTTCTCATAAAATAAATATAAAAAGACAAAAAGGAAGGGGGAAGAGGAAAGTAGAGAGAGAGTGTGTGTATGTGAAGAAAGATAGTTACATCAAGACCATTGATTGGTTCATTGAGCTGAGCTAGTTTCCACGGTCTCTGAAAGAGGCAGGTTAGGGCAAAAGAGAAGTCTGACAATCCAGTGATCTTGTTCTCGTCCCCCTGAGCAAGGCTGTTTGGAAATCATAGATTTTCTATGCACCAATTTCTATTGTAAAAAAATATTTTAATTTTAAAAAGTTATCAAAGAATAGCCATTTTCTTAAGCACAATATTTTCCCTCTCACCAAGTAGTGAAGTAGTCACACTGTCCCAGTCTAAATCTCAGAACAAGAAACCTCCTTAATTTGTAGAGTATTTTTGTGCAAGATGACACATTTCAGAAACGTCAAAGGCAGGGAGTGGAGCTGAAAGCTGAGAGGTTCATTTGGTGTCACACCTGCCAAATACAACAGGCTACCATTGGCTCATGACATCAGTTGCCCAAGACTGGCTGTTTCTGGTGAGTGTTAAAGCTTGTATTTGATTCTTACAAGAAAATTTTATTTCAAGCTGCCAAGCAGAAGCATTTGTATCCTAGACAGATAAAAGAGTCCTAAGTAGCCTTCTCGTTAGCAAATTATGATGCACAGATGAGAACTCAAAGCTGTAGGCAGTTGGATTTGGGGCTGTGATTGCCTTGTTCTGAGCATTTCATAATATGAGGTGCCTGTTAATAGGAATCTGTTTCTGCTATGTTTGCAACAGTTTTTTAGCCGAATTAAAAATATAGTTCTTTTCCATTTGTTTAAGGGCCCTCCCTTCAAGGACTGAAAGTAAACTTCTTATAAAGAAAAAATAAGAAAGGATCACTATTGTTAATAATTCATGTAAATATTTAATTCAAATTTACCATTACCTTAAAGATGTTTTTGTCTCTCGTTTCACAAGCAAAAGTAGTAATTATTTGATAGAAAACAAATAGATTCTAGTAAAATTTTGCAGAAGCAAATACTTAATAGATTAAATTATCAGGATAATGCAAATAACATTTACTTATTCATCAAAAATAAATTTAGTTTTTTTATAAGTAGCTTCCACATTTACTATAAATAATAGCCATTTTAGTTTGGAAATTATAGATTTTCTATGCACTAATTTCTATTGTAAAAAATATTATTTTTTTAAATTTTCTGTGTGCTATTCTCTTGTGATTCTCTTTTCAGTATAGGCTGTAAGAAGACAGACATTTCCATGTTGTCAGAGACTTGGAGATTAAAGGTAATGTTAACAATGTTATTCTTTGTTCACAGAACATTCACATGTCTCCTGGTGACAGGTTGTCAAGAAATATGTCTCCCTTGGAGACAATCAGTGATGCAATTCTTGGTGATGAGGTACACTCACCAGAGTGCCCTTACTATTCCTGTGTGTGATGATGTGATGTCTAAACTGTTTGTTCTGCTGTAAGATAGCATTAACAAATATAATATGAGCAGATCATTTCTTTGCAGAAATATTTATGGACGTGCCTTCAAAGGACCACTCAATCCACAATTACTACAGAGGCAGTATGCAACACAGAGGGCTGCTTCTAAAACTGGGTGGACTAAAATGTCATCCTACCAGACAGTTAAAACGTGTTAACTTACTATATGTCTGAACACAAATTATGAATCATGAGCTGTTCTATTTAACTAGATCATATATGTGTGCACTTTCTGGAAAATAGAAACAGTCATGTCAAAAGGAATCAGGTAAACTGCTACATTTTAAGAAAAAAATACTTTCTTCTTGTATTCATGCTGTTCAAGAAAGAACCTTTCATATTCTAAATATACCTACTCTTACCAAAAAAGTTTTTAAAAAATATCATAATATTCTTCAGATCTGAACTTAAAGCTTTACCTCACAGCACCTTGATGCCAACAGACTTAGATGTGAAACCAGATAGTCTTGCTTTCAGTAGACTGCTAATAAACTTTCTATAAAATGAGAAAAACTTAGAGAATCGATAATTTATTAGATGCACATACAGGTGATGTTTGTGGCATACAATGACTTTCATCCATTCAATAAAAGAGTATATTCTTTCATTAAATACCTCGCAATAAATTTATTATCTTTTAGTCTAAAAGCATACCAGTCTATGTGATGCTAATCAACAGGATGCTGACACTTTGTTGTCCTAAATTGGTCAAAGGTACATGAGAAATCTCTGAAAGGAGAGGGCTAAGGAGGTTCCATTGTGTAATGGTTAGCACTCTGGACTCTTAAAGGAGAGGGTTAATTGAATTCAGTTCAGTTTTGGAAAACAGCACAGATGTGACTTTTGAGCATATCATAATACATTATTTTGGGTTATGTAGTGATATAATAACTTAGTAAATATGAGAAATTTATTGAAGAGACTCCAGAGGTGTGAAGGAATCATTACATCTCTAGAAAGAGTGCACAGCATTTGCACTGGAGTGATGAAACCCAACATTTCCAATGAAGTTGATTTAACACACATGCAAAGCAGCATGATATTGGTTCAGACAGTAGTTTGTGGCAAATTGATTTATGCTAATCAAGTGAGTAGTGTGTTTTTCTGACACATAAATGAAGTACACATTTTTGAAAATCACTTAAGAAAATAGCTATTTAAAATATTACTCATCATTAAGAAAGTTAGCAGACATTTCACGTTTATATTAAATTGATGACATATAGTTGTCTCCATAGAGGCATCTTTGTAATCATTCATCATTGTAACAGAAAGTTTGTATTTAAAATTTTATTTAATTTTACACAAAATATTTATGTGAATACCAGACACTGGTGTGGAATAAGAAACGGAATTCAAATGAGACTACTGGAAAGAGAGAAAACTTTATATAAAATATAATTTTATTATTCAATTTTATTAAAATATGGTCCCAAATGTATGCAATATAGTAAGTTTAGTGCTAGACATTTAAAACAACAAAGATGAACACAGAATTATACATTATTTAACAAACTCAACTTCACCAATGAAGATAATTTGCTGTTCAGGAATACCTAGGAAGCCTTCCAAAGCCTGAGATGACCAGGAGGAGCAAATATTTAGTTGTCTGTAATATAAAGAGCAGTGTGTACCTGCTTCAGAATGAGCAATAATAAGCTAGCTCCTAGACATATTAAAGGCAGACGTGTATTGTGAACCAAGACTTGGATCTGTGAACATGCTCTGTTGCTAAGGAGGTAGTTGTCAGTCTTAGAGGACAGAGAAAAATGAGGAAATACTAGGCATGAGGTGGAGTGGGGCTCGGTGGGCAGAGGACATGCTAAGAACTCATAAGCCATGCCAAAGAAGCCAAGATTAAGTCTACGTGTTGTTAAACATTACCGAAGACTTGTAAGTAAGACTGGGACATTAAAATAATAAAAATCATAATATAGACACTCAGGGATATGAAAGGCCATGGGCTTTCCTGTCATCATGTTTAAAGATTTTCAACTACTGAGTGTCTCTCCTTCCAATTAATAGGATTGGAACATGCCTTCTTTGCACAGCCTGGTCATAGGGAAAACATCACTAGGTATAAAATAACTCAAGGATGACTCCAGAGATGACTCGGTCTTTGATTTATATCTCTCATTTGGAAAATTTCCCTTAAACTATTAGAAAAAAAAATCCCAAACATTATAAGGTCTTTATTTTCATGACTAACAAAACCTACACCTCTCCATAAAGTCAATTAAATGCCTATTTTTCTGTTGCCAAACAGCCTGACTCTCCTGAAATTGGTGTTGCCTCCTTTTTTTAACCATCTTTTGTATTAAAATTTTCCTAAGAGTATAATCTATTTCAATTTTACGCCTACAAAGACTGGTACAGTTCCTCATGCATCCAGTATTGCCATCATTATTTTTGTCTTTTAGACAAAGCAAAAAAGATAGAAATGATTTGAAAATATATGAACTTAAAACTTGCACTCCATAGAGGACAGAGGTTATACTATTAAAGTGAATTTAAAAATTTAAGGAGAATGGTAAGTTAGAAAGCTGCCAGAGTAAAAGGAAACTAAATTAAGTCTGCTACTATGGAGAAAAGAATATTTAACTAACATTAAAATAAATGTTAGAAGCAAACTGAGCCAAGATAAAAATCCATGGGAGACATGAATGAGTAGGACTTGAATGCACGCTTATCTTAGACTCTGCTGGTCTTTTGAAGGTAGCTCTTAAAATAACATTATCTCAACTAAAATAAAAGTAGACAAAGAAGAGAGCCAAATTTGAGGGGAAGATTATTACCTTGTGTTCAGTGCTGCTCTAGAACTTGTCAAATTTCAGGATAATCAACTTTAGTTCCGACATGATCCCCGACAAAAAGAAGATCTACTTTTCTGTCTCTAGCCTCTTTTCAATTGTCTCAAACCTGTTTCTATAAAGCTTACAGCTTTCTTAATTAACCCTAATGTAGGACACTCAGAAGATAGATTTTACACAGACTTCCAGAATTTTCCATGTTATCCATACTTTATGTGCAGTGGTAACTTATTTAATAATATTTGCTTTCCTTAGTCTCATTCCTATTTCCAACCATGTTTCTTGAAATTACTTTCTAACTAAATTACATTAAAACATTTTATTATTGTCTAGAAAATGTAACCTAAAATAAGTGCTTATAACAATGTCTTGCAATCAATAACTTTTAAATGTAAACCACAAGTAATAATAAGAAGTATGAAGAATTATCTCATTGTTCTCTGTATATATAATATGCCCCATGGGGAGGGAAAAAGAGTTCTTTAAGATCTGTGTCATGTGAGGCTAAGGAGAAAAAAAAAATGTCTAGTCTGGGTGAGGCAAGAGAAGCAAAGCCTCCAAGGGCCAGTCACGGAGACAGCATTCATTGAGTACTGGAGGACTGAGGGATGGTTTCTCACAAACAAGACTTCCTAGAGATCAGTAGGGCAAAGAGTAGAGAATGTCACATGAAAAGGGAGAGAGAGCAATAAACAGATAGGTGTCAGGCTGGAAACTCCACCTCAGCTCCACTCCTCCCCATTTCAACCCAGGCCCTCTCAGAAAAACAAAAGTTCAGGCTCTTCCTCAAGCTCAAACCAAGTCTACAGGGAGGGTATTTAAGTTCAGATTTTAGACCTGCCACATGATTTCTCCTACTCTTTAGGGGGAACTGGAAAGGTAAACCTGTTTTTTTTTTTTTTTACTTCAGCTTGATCTGGATTACTGCATCAGTGGAGAAACCTACTATCAGGGTACCAAGAAACCTATCAAAAAGTTTCTAGTTTAAGTGGGTAACCAAGGGTAACTGAAATGTGATGTAGGGTAGGGTGGGCTGAATATATAGAAGTAGTTTTTACTCTTATTAGGGCTCGGATCCCAACCTCATAGAAGCAATGCTCCTTGGAAGAGCTTGTGTTTACCACAAAGCATGGAGGTTATACCTTCCAAAACACATGGGCAGATGAGTGTCTTGAAACACACGAGGTAACATGAGGACAGCATCTTCATTAGCTCTTGTCTTCTTTTGTTCCTACTGTGAATAATAATCATACGGAAGCTTATATAACAGCCTGAAAGTAATTGTCTGTAATGACAAATAAATATAACCTGTGTCCCTATTTTTGTGAAACTAATTATGTTCAGTGATTCCCTAAATACTTAGGAAGAGCTCATTTTCTCCTCACGGTGACAAAATACCTGACAGAGACAACTCAAAGGATTTATTTTGGCTTATGGTCTGGGGATACAGTCCATTGTGACATGGAAAATGTGGTGGCAGAGGTTGTCATTTGGTGATAATTTTGCACTCAGCAGATTTGGAAGCACAGGAGAACTTGGGCCAGAAGTAGAATTGGGGGAGCTAAAATCCTGCAGGTTCCTCACACCCAGCTCTTAGCCTTGCCTCCTAACCTCTTAGATGTCTCCACTTTTTCACACAGCATCACCAGTTGGGTAGGACATGTTCATGCACATGAGCTTCTGGGAACTATTTTATATTGAAACTGGAATATATGCCACTAGAGAAACTGGACATAAATGTAGGAGCATAGAATTTAGTTCCTATCATTAGAATATGAATCCAAGTCCATGACATAAGCTCCATTTCTGCCTCAGGGAGCAGCCGCGTATGGACAATAGAGCAGACTTGATGCATTTGTTTTGTATGTATTATGTACAAAGAACACTAGTTGCGTTGTCACTTTCTTGAAAGGTCTTTGGGTGGGAAGTGAGGCAGCTGTGGCCATTTTCACAGCATCTCTGAAGCCAGCATGCTTTCTGTTGAGCAGTGTTTTAGAAGTCAGGTAGAAAATAAGTCCCACTGCTCCTGCAAGGTGGTGACAATTAAGAGATATTGCTACCTGTCTGTGTCCAGCTGTGACCTCTCCCTACACCTCCAGCTCCTCAGAGCTGTGGTGTTCCTCTAAAGCACAGGCAGAAGAAAAGACAAAAGGAGAGTGATTGAGATAAGATTTCTTTTTTCCTAAAGAGGAAGAAAGTGAAGTAAAGAAATGAAAACAGGGACCCAAGTGTCAGAGGAGAAATTCCACACAGAAAATAAGAAAAATACGGTATTTAAATAGTGAGCCTTTTGCTTACCTAAAAATACTCATTTCTACAACTGAAATTTGCATTTGCCATGTGTGTCAAAACAACATGTGATCTGGTCCCTTAGGATAAAGGAAGTTGAAGGTATACTTTTAGAGCGACAGAGAGAGGTCTTGCATTTCCACTCCTGTTCTGCATAATCTTTTAAGTCAGGAGAGATAGAAAAAAAAAAAAAAAAAAAAAAAAACAGAGTGTGTGGTGTTTGTAAAACTGCTGGGGTGAGAGGAGCAAGGAGGTGGAAGTTGTAATCGCAGAATCCATACCACACGCTTTTTCTTTTTCACTGTGACAAAAATGGAAGGATTTTATTAGTTAGGTGTTTATAAAGAAAAATTCAAATACGCATTAAGGGATTTAAAAACCCTGATGAAGCCGTTACCTGCTGCATTATTTAGAACACTGGGGACTTTAACGGCTGCCCTTTTGTGTGCCAAGCTGCTACTGAGCAGTGTTAGGGCTTTGGAATTTTTCCCTCAGGAGGGATAATGAGTGGATATCCTTTACCAAGACTAGTCCCTGAAGTGTATCTTCCCTGACAGCGCATCCACAGGATGATTTTTTTTTTCACATATCATAGCAACGCAACAGTCCAATAACAGCAACGCCTATTGTAAGTCACTAAATTTTGTGACTTAAAATGACGATACTATAGCATAGGCCAGTCATGTGTATTGTGACTATTTCTGACTGTTGATTTGTGTGATGCCCCTTCTCCTGCTTGAAAGAGAGGAGAAGAGGGGCCCCAAGTAGCATTAGACCTCCACGGTTATATGGCATCTTTGCGTAAAATGCAATGAAATTCAGATGCTTCATAATTACTGCTATGGATTAGCAAATTTTATTATGCAATTAAAACATTAGCTACAACAAATATAAATATGTTGTGTGTTCTTAATTAGAGTGCTTTGATAATCACTGTTCACTTGTGCATAAGTAGTTTACATACAGCTAGAACCACTTTTTACAAATATAAATTAATATAAAAGGATTGCAAACTTTGAGTCTGCTTTGTCTTTAAATGGAAGGTATTAAACAATTGAAATGAACTAAGGGATGGGACTGCCACAGTCAGCCAGGGCTGTGCTCCGATGGCCAAGGACCCTGACCTTGAGTTTATATGCTGTCTTTGCCATCTACTACTACTCATGACACCTTGGCTCCTGCATCACCTCTCAGTGTCTCTATCCTCATCATCAGTCAAATAGGAATGCCTGCAGGGATTAAACCCTTCACAGTTTGGGAGGATTAAATGCATTGACAAATCTCAGCACATAGAATGACACCTGAGACATAAATACTGCCAAAGTGATGGGGATTAATATGATTGTAATGGAAGCCATTAATCTAATTATTAAGATAGATGTCCTTCATAGGCTTTCTCAAAAGATCACCAGGAGCTTTAGAAGGGCAGCACAAGCAGCCAGCACAAACTCTTTGTTGTTGTTGCTTTTAGAAACCTGAAGCCAGTGACAGCAATTAAGTCAGGTTGATGCTAAAGGTCTCAGAGGTCCAGAAACAGAGCACGATGAGACAGTGGTGGGAGCAGACGCGCCAGAAAACTTTTTCTTTTCTCCCCAAGAAAGTCCACTCTTTTTTACTTCACCTCAGGAAGAGGTTCTAATGGCTTCAGATCAAAAAGTCTAAGGAGGCCAAACTTCCCAGTAAGATATGTGACAGCCAAGCCACCGTGGTTGACTTCACCTCATAACACAAGAAGACGTGTGACCAAAAACCTATTTTATTGAAGCAAAACCTATCACTTGGAGTATGGTCTTATCTTTCCTACAATTGTTGAGAGTGTAGAAAATCTTTTTCAGGGTTTCAGGTATACAGACAGATATTTTCTAATCCAGATTACGAGAGCTTTCTCTGCATTTGGGGGCAAAAGTCCAGCTAAATATGAAATGACCATCTGCTTCTTTGGGGACCTCATTGCTTGCTTATGTATCCCACACATCCTGTTCTGGAAAAGGATTTGGAATTCCTGAATCCTTTTGCCAAACCTCTCCATGACCATCTGTATTTCAACACAATCCATAACACTAATATATAAATGAGAAGCTAAGGGGAAATGAACTGACCATGCTCACATGGTTAGGTAGAAATGTGATAGTAGAAATATGACTTGAAGGCAAATTTACTGATTCCCAGTTTAGTGTTTAAATATTAGATACAATGGTTAAGCTAAAGTAGACATGAATATAACACCAGCTTTTTTGCAAATATAAGTTTTACAGCACACAAGAATGCAATGTAGAACAGAAATCTTAGCATGCATTCTTCTTTCCTTACAAAGTCCTTCTGAGAAAACACAAATTTTCTTAGCCACATTCACATCAGGCAATTACATCCTGCTCATAAAGGCTGTTTTTACATCTCAGTTGGTCAGAGCACATACCATCTAATTTGTCTTGTTTTCCTAATTGATTTTGCAGTATTTCTAGTTAGCTTAGTACTGCCCATCTTCTGCTGTCTTCTCCAGGGTGTCCTTAAGGGGACATTGAGTCAATTCCTTTCTTTTTTTTCTAGTGTGCTTAATGACACGTTAGCATTCTGAAAAAGTTAATTCATCTCCAAGAGGTGAGCAGTTCTTTATCCAAGAACCAGAAGTCTTACTGACCCAAAGAGGCTACAGTAATCTGGGCATATGGCCAATTAACCACATTCTGGCTCAGCAGACATTCAGTAGGTGCCTATGCCCCATTGAAAGTGACTCAACCATGGGAAACATGTGATGTGTCCAAATGTTTCCCAGATCTTCCTAGGAATAGAAGTTACATTACCTAAAATCACCTGTTTAGTTTTGTATTTGACTCCTGAGGGTCCAGCGTTTATTCATAGCTAGTCCAAAAATATTTAAGTATACAAGTAAGTTTTTCAGTGTCCCTAGCCAAATAGGATATTGTATCCCTAAAGGAACAGTTCAGCACTTCTGACTGAAGAAAATAATCCCTGCCCCAAATCCTCTTGGAACATGTAAGTGACGTGCAGTTCTATTACATCACTTAGAGCTCATCACTAGAAATAAAACATAAGTCCCACATGCTAGCTTTAGTTTTTTGTCACCCATATTAAGAAAAGTAAAAGTGGATAAAATAACTTTTAATCCTATATTCTTTTAAATCATATTAAATTATCTATTACCATTTCAACTTGGTAAGTATTAAAATATTGCTAGTGAGATTCTTTACATTCTGATTGTGCTAAGTTTTTACATGGTGGTACCTTTTTATAATTACAGAATCACTTTTTTAGGTACTAGCCACATTTCAAAGGATAGTAGCCACATGAGACTAGACATTGCCCTAATGAATAGCATAGCTCTCAGGTCATCTGAATTCACTTAGCCTCTGATCAAGGCTATATCTTTCTTATATTTCTTACCTATAAGATTTTTATTTATTTACTTACTTATTTGTTCTTCTTTTTCTTTTATTTTATTGAGGTATTAAGGGAAGATCTCACTAGCCATCCCAGTCTCTCCTCAAACTTACAGTCTTCCTGTATCTGCTGTTTCATTGTGTGCCACAAGCCCCTCATTATTTTTTGGTGTACTTAAATTTGTTCTGTCAGTCAAATCTAGTTCACTGGAATTGCTCAATTCTAAGTTTCATGCTGTGTCTTTAGAATGCTTTAGAGGCTTGTTGAGATTTTGTGTGTCACACCCCAAAATCCCAATCCCTAAAATAAAAGGCAGACTGTAAAGTGATGGAAATAAAGGTTAAACACAGCAATAGAGGAGCATATGATTTAAAGGAAGAGATAAGTTTCCACAACAATGTCAATACCATTTAGAAGTGGCCAATGAGAGGCAGGGACAGATGCATGTCTTAGTTAATTATTTATGTTGTGACTATGAACAGATAATAGAACAAGAAACAATGTAAAGAAGAAAAGATTTAGTTTGGCTTACAGTTTTATGGGATACAGTTCCAGAAGGGCTGGCTTATAAAACAACAAGTGTACCCACCCCAGTGGCAGAGAATCACTTCTTACAATTAGATTCCAGGCTCCCAAATGACATTACCATCTGGGAACAAAATGTTCAAACACATGAGCCACTTGAAAACATTTTACAATCAAGCTACTACAAACTCTGTGTGGGCAAACTGTATGATATCAGCCTAACCTAAGCTGCAAATGTATCATCTTGGGAGAAGAGAATAAAAACATAGAAACTTGAACATCCAAAATGAGAGCAATGAGAAATCATCAAACACCATAAGAGACCTGAAGCTTATCATTCATATTCTGAGCTCAGACTGACTTCTGAGTGAGACAGAAGCACTTCAGGAGTCCTTCCCTAAGGAGTTACCAGTTTAAATTGTGCTACACTCACATGGACTTTGGCAAAAAGTAATTGCAAACATGAGTCTCATGTTCACATTGGGTAGCCAATGCCACCTATTATCTACAGATCATCTAATAAGCCGTATAACTTTATATTTGTGACCACATTTTACTCCTGTAATGACCCTATGTTTCAGGGTTTAAGATGAATGTTAGGTATATAGAAATCCAAGCTGCATGCCATAGTTAGTGATCTAAATGAGTCATAGGCTGGTGAGCCAGGATTTCAACACCAGGCTGGCTGAGCCTACAATGTACCTCAAAACATTGTCTCACATCTCTATTTTAACTCTCCCATATAAAATGCCTAACCAGAGGTAGCATTTTCCCAAAATGAAGATAAAAAGAGATTAGTGGGTCAAATTAAACCTTTAATTATCTATTAAAAATCTGGGAGTGAATTTTTGTTCACAAACATTTAAATGTACAGTAATGAGTCACTTGCTTACAAATTCACCCTGCTTGGCCTGAAAGGTTAAAAGAAGGCTTTGTTCATCTGTTATAACTCAATGAATCAGAATTACTTCCCTCCCACAATATTAGTTATAAAGTATGAATTGAGGTATATTTATTTGTGAACATCTAATTTAAAGTATTTCTTATTGCATTTATGAAATATAATCTTATGTAGAATAATTATAATATCTAGCATCACTCTAAAATAATTGGCCCAACCATGACAAGAAGAAGATGTTAGCAATATTTAACCAAAATAAATGTAAAGCTGGTTAAGTAGACTTCCCATGCTATGTGGTTGCGGAAGGCTATAGCTGCTAGTAAACAAAGTCTTGAGCCCTTGCCATTCTTACGTTACCATGGTAAAAAAATGTCATTTTTTGTTATGTTCTCTTGACTTTCTTGTTAGTTTTTATTTTCTGGATACCATAGACTGTTTTTGGCTTGTAATCTTCCCTGAAATCCAACTTGCTTTGTAGTTATCGGGGTCCCCATTTGCCATGTTCCTTGAATATTGTCAAGTTAACTATATCTAGAAACAAAGTGAAAGTGGTGAGAAACATGGTACTTGGGTAGCTTCCTCTAGTGGAACTGAATAAAGAAGGGCTATGTTGCTGCTTTTGTCACAAACACTTTGGTTGTATAGTTTGGAATAAATGTTTCTGGCCAAAGCCAAACTTTAGTCTAACGCTCTCCCAACTGAACTATTTCAGCCCTGCCAGGTCAAAGCCAAACTTAAAAAAAAACTGAAGGAAGGAAAAGAAAAGTAAACAAAAGAGAGAGAAGGAAAGGAAAAGAAACAAAGCAAGAACAACTCAGCATCCCAGCTCTGTTACGTGCTGCATCAGTGTCTGCTCTATGTGTTCATGTTGTCCTCATCCACTCTAGATGGCATAAGTAGAGCCTGTCTATACTACCTAATGACCTAGTTCTATCTCCATTGGATGTCTCTTGACATCCAGTGTCTATGTCTTATTAGACTCCAAGAAATATTCTACCTTCTTCCTCGGAGCATCAATTTGCCATAGTATTCACAACATGAAAAGGTGTATATTGTTTATTATATTACATTTAGTTGATATGCACTACAATTACATAGTCTGCTATTATACAAAGTGTTTTTATTTCTGGTTATTTAGGAATAATTTTGAAGACTACAATCCCAGGTGCTAAAATAAATGAACCTACTCTGAGTGCTTTCCAAAAACTGACAAAAAAAAGTGATTTTAATATAAATATTCAATAATAGAATATTGTGTTATAAAAACTATATGAAAATGTTTAAAATTAGGTTATTACAAGTATGTCTTCCCACTTAATAACTATGAATTATGAAAGGGAAATAATTTTAATTCACTGAGTTATAGCTGATGAGAATTGTTCTTTTAAAACTCATGAAGTAAAATTTACTTTAAAAAACTAAAATGTTCCTTATTAATTCACAGCTAGAATCTATCTTAAAATTCAATTAAATTATAACTCTTCTAAGCTCATAAGCTGAAAACCTGTAAAGGGAGTGGTGGGTTAATTAGTTAGGCTCATTTCACATGGTGTCAAGGTGTTCATTGGTCCTTTGTCTTTCCTCTCTGTCTGTCAATTAGCCATTCATTAACTTGTTTCTAACCCTAAATAGATTTGAAACTGTTCCATTCATGAGACTGGTCAAGCAGATGTCCAGATGACTTTTTCTGGCTTTAATTACAGTCATATTGTATACCAACGCTCCAGTAGATCTGCCATCACTTTTAAGAACTAGACCCTAAAGTGTATGGTTAAAAGAGTTGTAATTCACATGCCCAAAAAACCACCTTTCCTTATACTATTCCTACAATAACAAGAGGATTATTCATTTTTAGAGTAAGGTGATATTTATTCCTGGTTATTTCCCAAACTCTAGGAACTATGTAAGCACAGAGTATTGTAAAAGAATAGCACATTGTGTATGAAATTTCTTTCTCCATTAAATGTGTATTTTAATGTATTCTGAGATGAAAAAGTGTTACAGAGTCCATAATTAAAGGTTTACCAGGTTTTCTAAATAGCAATATATTCTTTAAGATTGCCATCTTCTGAAAAAAAGAAAGAAAAGATATATCTCCAACCTTTACTTGATGCTTACTTTACAGCTTTTCATTCTGGGATTTAAGGTAATAAAGTAGGAACTATCTCAAAACTTGCTTCTCACTAAAAGATAAAGAAGAAAAACCTTCAAGAAAGGTTTATACCATCGGTCTGAGTTATAGCAGTTGGTAGAATGCAGCTATAGGTATAACATAGCTGTAATCCCAGCACTCACAAAGTCACAACAAAAGAATCAGAAGTTCAAGATCATCATTGGCTACATGGCAAATTCAAAGCCAGCCTGGGATACATGAGATGCCATCTTTAAGAAAGAGACAGTATTGTACATTAAAGTGTATTATGATGTATTGGTTGAGAGAGATAATCTCTACACTTACTTCCAAATGCAATGAAGTGAACTAGTATTGTGAACATAGTCAAGCACGCAGAAACAGTTATTTTTGGCAGGGGAGAAGTGGCTGTGTGAGCACCTTTAAAGGTTGCCACAGGCATGGAAGTTCTGAGAGCAAGAAGAAATAGAGACCTCCAATGAGCATCCCATGCCTTTCAGAACAGCATTTGTAGAGCTCTTGACATCCAAGATAGATCCTGTGTGGGCAAGATGCTGAAAAGGGGGCTGAGGGAGATGGTGACAGGAGGATTACATTTACTTATTAAATGTATCAGCATGTGAATGCCTCAGTGACGTTAAGTTCTCTGTATTGTTCAAACACAGAGAATTAAAAAACTGAAGGAGAAATGAAATGTTCCAAAGTAAACGCAGTGGCAAGAATTGTGGAAAGGTCATCTGTAATCACTGTACAGTCAGTCACATTGGCAATATAGTGCCAGATAAAATGATCTACACTCAGACCAACAGCTGTGATGGCTAGGTAGGCATATCTATGCTCCAGAGTTACCTGGATCTTCCAGAAAACATACAATGTGAAGATTTAAAATGTGACTCATAGAGACATTAAGAGCAGAGCTCACAGTGCCTTTACATTCAACTTTAACTCAGAAGTGTATTAAGATTTTGCATGGGCACACACTCTACAAAGGTCAACATCCTTTCAGCTTCAGTTATGTAAAATGTTGAGAGATGTGCATGTTTAAGTGAATTCAGAAGAATAGGGTTTTGCTTCCTTTTTCTTTTCACCATGTTTTTAATTCCCCATTTGAATTCTGAAATTGTTTCTTTTTTTATACATCAGCTCATTTCTTTTTTATAAACCTTCACTATATTTCTTCTAGTACTGAAAGGATAGTTCAGTGAGCTTTCGAGTATAATAAAATAGTTCTTTGCTGCTTTCCATTCTCTACCTATTATACATATACATTGTATTTATTACACATAATGTTTTCTAATAGAATTTAAAATGTTAAAAATTTGACTGATGTTATCAAGCAGTTTGCAAAAAAATACCTGGGCTGACTATGATATTTATAATTCATAACCTAAAGTAACCATTCCTTAAGTGTAGACATCATTTCTTAGCCTAGTTCTTTGAAATTTGTGATAAAAATAAATGAAAATTGTTTATTGTCTTATTTTGTTTTAAAACATTTATTCATTTTTATGTGCATTGGTGTTTTGCCTGCATGTATGCATGTGTGAGGGTGTTAAGTCCCCGGGGAACTGGAGTTATAGACAATTGAGAGCTGCCAGGTGGGTGCTGGTAATTAACCAGAGTCCTACAGAAGAGTAGCTAGTGTTCTTAACTGCTAAGCCATCTCTTCAGCCCTAAATTGTATGTTGTTGCATGTGTAATAAGTAGGGTTATACCATAAGATCCTTGAAATAAAATGGTTCTTTAGGATTAGACAAAATACCATGAAATTATATTTATAGGAAAATTTGGAAAGACAGTAAATAGTAACAGTCAATGCTTGACCAGGAGTGATAATTTGAAGTGGTATATGAATATAAAGTGTACTATGTATATGACAAATAATTGTTAATTATCCTACAATCTGAAGTAAAATGGCCACTTTATAGATCAATTAGACATCAAATAAGCCACATCTAGGATCTAGAATGATTTTATTTCCCAGAGAGGCTAAACATTTAGAATGTTTTAAAATTAGAGTTGAAAGATAACTCTCCAAGGTCAGATATAAAAGAAGTGGATATAAGAGTCAGGTTGTCTGAGTCTAGACTAGAGAGAGCTGTGTCCTGAAACCCATTTTCTCATCATCAGAACTAATGGCACACTGTGGAGATGACTCAATCCTTACATTGCTGCCCTGAACCACCTCCATATGAAAGTGGCTTCTTTAGGCTCAGATAATAAGCAACTAATTATATTTGTGAATTATATATACACATATTAATTTTTAATCTTTAAATAATAATTAGAAGCACAATGAGAAATTTTCTATACTTGAAAGCCTTGAAATTCTGTTTCACCACAACCACTGAACAGCTTAGGATCAGAAACACCCTGGACTGACCCTTCAGATCCCACTCCAACTATAGGAACACCTGACTCACTCTTGAGGGAGGGGGGACAAAACTGGATTGGCCAGGAGTGGAGACTGATCCAAGCATTATTGGGTCAGTGGGACCATAGGACTGTCTGCTCCCTGCCCAGGGAGGGGATGGGGAGTTGTGGAGAAGAAAAAATGACCTGATGTGGTGGGAGGGGGAAGGAACCTTGAATAAGGATATACAAGGATGTAAAAAAAATTCAGAGGGAAAGCTAAACACAAAGTAAATATATGTGTAGCAATCTTATTTGCATTATCACCCTTGATAAGTCATGCTTATGATTTTTATCTTCTTTATAGTTATTGTTAACTTATCAGCATTTCAAATTCATTTTACTGTTTTTCTTGATAAATACAAAATAAATAAAGAAGAAAACAAAAAGAAATTCTGTTTCAAGCATGGCTTTTTCATGTCTGAAACTGCACACTTCATCCTTTAATGAAAAGGAGAACTACAGAGAGTATTAAATATAAATAATACTAAAGAACAACCCTACCAAATATTTCATAAATACCTAACATTGGTTTGCATAAATAATTATTTTTAAATGGGTAAAAATTTATTTTTCAATGGAAATTTTAGCACTGTCATTAATTAATGCAAATAGCAAATATGAAATACTCTGGTACATTAAGCCTAAAATCATATACCATTAAATATTATAGAAGGTTGTTGTGGGATGGTCTTCCAGTATGCTGTGAATATGTGTTACTACCACTGGTTAATAAAGAAGTTGTTTTGACCTATGGCAAGACAGCTTACAGCCAGGCCAGAAATCTAAGCCAAGTTACAAAAGAAGTATAATGTCAGAAAATATGTTTTGAGCTGACAAATTGAATAAGATGTAATAGAACATAGGTAAAGCCAGAAGACATGGGTCAATACATATATTTATAGATGTGGGTTAATTTAACATGTAACTAGCTAGCAAGTAAGAAGCCTGAGCCATAGACCAAGCAGTATGTAATTAATATTAAGCCTCTGACTGGATATTTAGGTACCAGTGAATAGGAGAGATTTGCCCCAAATATGGTGGCAAGAATTTCCATCTAAAACCTGAGAGAGCTTAAAATACATTCTAAAATGGCACCAAGAACAGCTGTCTAGCTCATGTGGCTTATTATGGGCTGAGGTATAGAGATTTATTTGTGCTCTGGCCATGGCAGGCTTTACCAATGACATGGCAGATTCCCTTGCCACAATATGAAAAGAATTCTCCAAAACACAGCTCTATGTTACATGCTACTCAATACTGCATCCCACAACTAGGGAAGGAAGCATGACATCTTACTACCTGCACTATATTAAAAATACTAGCAGGGTGCAGCCAGCAGCCAAAACTACAGCTTTGGTCCTAGACAGGCAGTTTAACAATTTAAAAACCTTCTCAGTAAGAAAAGGATTCAAATACACAATAAAGACTGAATCAGATGGAGAAAAAAAAAACCCTCTAAGGAGATACAGGATGCTAAAAAATATATGTAGGCTTGAGAGGGAAAAGAAAAAGAGTAAAATTAAAAGCCATGTAAAGATGGAAAATACACAGATTCTGAATACTGTGCATTATTTTGTTGTCTTTGGAAATTTTAACTTCAGAGAGACATTTACTTGTAGGAATGCTAAAGTAAGCCAACATATATATTTTTAAGGTATCGTGACTTCAAATTTTGGTCTAAGGATATGTTACTTTGCAAAAGAGGTTCTACTTTTGATTTCACAGAAGTTGAGAACCTATAGCTTTCTTCCAGGTTAATATTATTTCACCAAATAAAACCCTATGAGAGGTCTCCAATGGGAGTGATGGTCTAAATGATACAACATTCAGACAGCTTCAAGACAATTGGCTGAGATGATGCAGCCTCACAGACGACTACAGCCAAGATTTAGCTATAATTTTAAATTTTCCCAGGATCTCCATAAGATTGCCAGTTCCGACAATCAGCAGAAAGTTACTGTTTTTCACACTACTATTTATGAATGTTTGATTATATATAAAGGAGGATATGGTATAGAAATAATAAATTATTGAATCTACTTTGACCCAAAATCTACTGTTAAACTCAAAATACTTTACATTAGTATAAATTTTGGTTAATAATTTATTATTTAAGATTAATTTTGTTATACTATGTGTATATTTCTACTCTTCTTTCATATATTATGTCTATACAATTCATATGAAATTGTAATATATAATTAAGAAATACAGATTAATAGTCATTTATGATAATCAAACTTATAGTCATGTTAGTTAAATTTTCTAGATATGCAAAGATAAATTTCAAATTCAAAGATTAAATTTCAAAGACCTACAAAAATGACATTTAAATATTTTAAGAACTTAGACTTTTTTAAACAATGAGACACTTCTTTTTCTGACAGCATCAATTACTTTAAGAGAATGATAAGCATCAAAGAAAATCCATATGAAGTTTTCATTCTTTATGGCAAAATTTAGTCACTGGATAATAAAGTTCCCTTGCCTTTACTACTTGACAGATACATTGTATAAACTAGACATGCATGACCCATAGGAAAGTGACCACTAAACTTTGCCAAAACAAAGTATGATGGTCCTTCAAATTCTTGTTTCACATAAGAAACTGCCAGACATTCTCCATGACACAGAGAAAAATGATTGACAAATTTTACCAATAGGCAGAAACAGTCCTTCAAATTTTCTGCTTCACTTAAAAGTCTGCACTCTAAGTAGCCCTGTAGGTTAAAGATGAATACTCAATGCTGCAGAGGAACTTTAGATGACTGTTCACAGGGCCAGCCAGATTTCTTTGTAATATTTAGAATTTTGCAAGTTTCTTACAATGCACTTTTTGAAAAAAGTAAGAAATGCCCTTAAATGTATTGGCATAGGAGACCAGTTTCTAAATATGTCACCAGTAGCTCAGACACTGAGTGCAATGATTAATGAATGGGACCATTTGAAATCGAAGAGCTTCTGTAAGGCAAAAGACATGGTCAATAAGACAAAATGACAACCTACAGAATAGGAAAAGATCTTCACCTATCCTACATTAGACAGAGTACTGATCTCTAAATTATATAGAGAACTTAAGAAACTAGAGGTCAAAAAAAATCCAATTGGAAAATGCAATATAGAACTAAATAGGGAATTCTTAACAGAAGAATTCCAAATGCCTAAAAGACACTTAAAGAACTGCTCAACATCCTTAGCCATCAGAGAAATACAAATTAAAACAACCCTGAGATACCATCATAAATCTGTCCGAATGACTAAGATAAAAAACACAAAGGACAATCTATGCTAGAGCGATGGAGCAAGGGGAACACTTCTTCATTGCTGGTGAGAGTGTAAACTTGTACAGGCACTTTGGAAATCAGTATATCCATTTCCCAGAAAACTGGGAATTAATCTCCCCAATGATCCAGCAATACCACTATTGGGCCTATACCCAAATGATACCTATTTTTACTTTAAGGGCATTAGTTTAACTATGTTCATAGTAAAATTATTTGTAATAATCAGAACCAGGAAGCAACATAGATGCCTCTCAATTAAAGAACAGATCAAGAAAAATTGTGGTACATTTACACAATGGAGTACTACTCAGCAGAAAAAAAAAAAAAAGACATCTTGAAATTTGCAGGCAAATGGCTGGATATGGAGAATTTTATTCTGAGTAAGGTAACACAGTCCCAGAAAGATAGACATGATATAGAGTTTGGAACAAAGGATAACCAGGTTGCAATCCACACACTCACCCCAGCAGCTAAGTAATAGGAGGAAGTTAATAGATATATTCATAGATCCCTTGCATGGGAAACAGAGAAAATCTGAATAAATTGCAATCATATGAGGAGGAATAGCAAAAGGAGATGAGAAGAGAATATGAGAGAATGAGATGGTTGAGCAGAGGGATGCAAGGAGAGAAAGAGAGCAAAGAAGTAGATTTTCTGATAGAGGGAGCCATTGTGGGATTAGAGAAAAACCTGGTGCTAGGGAAATGCCCAAGAACTCACAAGATGAGTCTAACCAGGACTCCAAACAATAGCAGAGAGGGTGCCTAAACTGGTCTTTCCCTATTATCCTATGAATGACTATCATAATTGCCTTTATAGAACCTTCATCCAGCAGCTGATGGAGGTCGATGCAAAGATCCATAGCTAAACACCAGGTTGAGCTAATGGTCCAGCTGAAGAGAGAAAGAAGAGGTTGCTGCATGAGCAAAGGGATCAGAATCATGATGGGGAGACCCATGGAATAGGCAGTCCTGTGCTGTTGGGAGCTTGCAGACTTTAAAATGACAGCTGATGAACCTTCATGAAACTGACCTGGACCCTCTGAATGTGGATGACAGTTGAATGGTATGAGCAGTTTGTGGAGCATCTTGCACTTGGAGCAGAGTCTATCCCTGATGCATAAACTGGCTACTCGGAGCCCATGCCTTGTGGGGAACACCTTTCCCAGCCTTAATACTTGGGGGAGGACTCAATCCTACCTCAACTGGATATTCCAGACTGATTTGACTCATTTTGGGATTTCTTGCTCTCTCAGGGGAGTGAAGAAGGTGGTGGTAAAGGAAGACTTGTAGAAGGAGCAGGAGTGGGGGCAGTGGTGGGTAAGGAAACAATCTTAAAATAAAAAAGTATATGAAAATGTTAGTTTTTAAACACTGACTTTTATCCTTTTTTATTGGTCTACTTTTTCTGCATTATGTAGGAAAGATTTTCTAAATTTTACAACATGGCAAATTAGATGTCTTCTATTTTACAATTTTAAAAAATGTACTTTCTGTTTACTCAGATATTATTATGTCATCCTGGGGTCTCTAAGAAAGCTAAAGGTTAGAAAGTTATAATTACAGTTTTCCTAAGTCATGATCAAAGGTAAATTAGTTATAAAATTTTATACTCACAAATACAGGATAGATGATAAAGTATTTTCTTTAATTGTGCTAAATACAAATAGATTAGATATTTTAACTGTAATTCTTGCTTGGTAACTGTTTTGTTATATGTAATGTTAATACGTTAAATTCAAAACCTTCCTTTTTGGTTAGACAGAGAAGGGGAAGTACTGTGGGATGGTTTTTCTGTATTTGGTGAATATGGGTTGCTACTATTGGTTAATAAAAAAGGTACTTTGGCCTGTGGCAAGACAAAATATAGCCAGATAGAAAATCCAAGAGAGATACTGGAAGAAAAAAGGCAGAGTTGGAGCAGATGATGTGAGCTGCCAGGGAGCAAGATGATAGCATAGGTAAAGCCAGATGACACAGGGTGATACATTCATAGAAATAAATTAACTTAAGATGAAGAAGCTAGTTAGCAATAAGCTTAATCCATAGACCAAATAGTAATTAATATTAAGCCTCTGAGTAATATTTTATGAGCTGCTGTGGGGCCATCCAGCTAGAGAAGGGACAGAAGCATAATTCAGTTGACAAAGTGCTACAAAAGCACTAAACCTGAGTTTAGATCCCCAGAATCTACATAGAAGCTGAGTGTAGTGGTGTTTATCTGTAACCTCAGAGGTCAAAGATAGGTGAATCCAAAGCACCTGCTAGACAGTCAGTCTTAGCACTCAGTGAGAGACCCTGTCTAAAAAGACAAAGTGGAAAGCAGAAGAGAATACACATAACACTGACGTTTCGAGTAACACACACACACTCATAGCCATACATATAGCACACACATGGCCTTATATTATGGAACAAATTCTTAATTTTACGTATTCAAGCATCAAAAACACTGCAGTGGCCATTATTCAAAGGTTCCTGTGATAAAGTAAACACAGACTACACAATATTTGGTTAATATGTCAGAATTTCAATCTTACTGAAAAAAAAGTATTTTTATATGTAATTAAAAAATAAGCCAATAACAATGGCCAATATTTCCAAGTTTCCTTTGTGGACTCATCTTTCATTTCCTCTTTGTGACTCAGTATCTCCTCCGATAGTTTAGCTATTGATTTAGTGTTCCCCAAGGGTCCACTGTGATTGAAACCTTGGTTCATATGGTAGTTTCATGGCAGTCTGCTGGGACCTGAAAGGTGGAGCCTAGTAGGAGTAACTTGGGTGACTGAAGTGTTCTCTGAGAAATTTTTGTGGGATGTTAGGACCCCAATCTCAATTCCTTCCCTTGCCTTTGTTTCTTCCTTCTCTCCCTTCTCTCTCTTTTTCTCCCCTTCTTTCCTCCTTCTTCTGACTTCCTGTTTGACAAGGCAAGTTCTTCTACACATACCATCTTTAGCCTCCAGAGCTGTGAGCTAAATCAACCGTATCAACTTTTGTTTGCCACATAAATAGCCTGTCTTGATTATCTCATAGTATTAATGCAAAGCTTATAAATACACACACACACACACACACACCAATTGGCAGACCTTAGTCTAGATCAACAATTGTCCAATTACTGTTATCCTAATTCCTCAAAGAATACTTTCTACATGTTAATAAAATTTTAAAACAAATAAAGAGAAACTATATGACTTATAGTGCCTCAAATATATACTAATTAATTCATTATGAAGGGGGAAGTAGCTTACCAGGCTTGGTCTAAAACATCCCAACTCTATCCTTTTCCTCACTCTTCAAATGCAAATTCATGTCTAGCCCCTGCCATCTCTGCCTGAGTTCTCTACCACTCTTCGCCCCAGCCGCCCATTATAATTTATTAAGTCATTGCCTCTGGACTTAGGGGTTCTCTGCATCTGACCTCACCTCTTTTCATTATAGACCCTTACCATAACAATACCATAACCATATCTTAAGGATAAAAAATACCAAAAACCTTCTCCAGACATTAGTCTTGTTATCTGAAGACATGATAATGCTATCTTCATGTCTGCTTTTCCCAGTCCATGCTCATGTGTCAATGCCTCTTGCAACTCTCTTCACATAAAAGATTATTTGTATGTTAGTTTTCTCAAAATAAAACCCATTAGAGTTCTCTTGAGGGTGGATACAGATGTAGTTGCCTGCCAACCACAAACATGGATTGAAGAACAAGTGCATGAATGTGTTTGATTAAAATTTTTAAAGTGGCAGCTTTTAACACAGAGAAAAGGTTCCCAGGAACCTGTATGTCTGTATGCCTTTGGAAGAGGAAAGGTACATATTGTTAATATGATGATGGGTTGGCAAAACTGGTAAGACAACAAGAATTCAAAATCAACTAGAATTGAAATCCAACTTCGCATCTGCTTTTCATGCTAATGTCTCTCTTTATGAATGCATTTGAATATATAATTTTAAAAAATTTAAATTATGCACAAAACTAAGCTATGTACTTTACATATCTTCCCAGTTATTTTCATTTCATAAAGTTGGCATATGTGTGAATATAGAACTGAAAATTGACAGAATGGGTGCATTTTTCCTGTGGAGAACAAGGCTCATGGAGAAGCAGAAGGAAGAGTTGAGGGCTTGCCACTATCTGCTTCCCTCATTTTAATTTTTTGTGCTACCCACAAGGGTGAGGTAACTTTATCACCCCTCAGCATCTTCCTTTTAGTTGGAATGGATATGCTCTGCTATAGCAGACATTCACTCTGAAGCCTCACAGTTTGGATACAACAGAGGCTCCTTGTTTGCCCAATGTGACATAGACCTCTATTTCACATTAAGATTAAGGGTTCCCAGTTGAGAGCAACTTTAGCCAAATTTGTGCTATATGGGATAGTGATAGGTGGTCTTTTCTTTCTTCAAGTGAATAAAGTTCATAAAGACTTTATGGTGTTAGATAAATGTGCACACACACACACACACACACACACACACACACACACACACACACCTACACAAAATGCTAAATTTCTTAGCTCAGAACCAGGTCAATGACTCTGCCTAACTAAAGAACATTGTAAAATGAAGACACTCGTGTATTAAAATGATAGAAGAGCCAGAGCAGAACAAAGCTAAGGATCTCATAGGTTTAACCAACAAAATGGAAGCTTTGTGTTGGTTCAAGTCTCATCTTTCTTTTTCTTTCTAGTTTCTAATGATACCCCACCACCAGCTCACCTTCTCCTTCACACAGTCAAAACTATAACAGATATTGATCCCTGAGGTAGGACCTGTCTCTGATGATCTAAGTAATGGATTTTTATGGGCTTCTCAAATCTTATTTCCCTGGGATATATATCTTTAGACCAGGCATTAAAGCAACTGACTGGAATCTTGAATCCTTTAGTGTACATTGAAAAGACTGGTAGCATAAGGAGGGGATGGACTGGGGGAGTCTGGGCAAGAACAAGAGGTGTTTCTGCATTTCATCATT
This sequence comes from Sigmodon hispidus, assembly GCA_004025045.1. Lineage (NCBI taxonomy): Eukaryota > Metazoa > Chordata > Mammalia > Rodentia > Cricetidae > Sigmodon > Sigmodon hispidus. The sequence continues at coordinate 52,603 of PVIH01001681.1, read as the reverse complement.
GACATGAGAGAAAAAGTGACCACCATCTTGCTTCCCATATAAGTTACTTCAAGATAACTTTTAAAATTCTTTTTAGCTGATTCCCCAACCAGAAAGTTGTGTTCTGGGACCAGGATCAGTCTGTGGTGTTTTTCCCCAGACTCTCCTTAGCAGACAGGACTAGGGTTTGGCTGTGAGGTGCTGCTCCAGCCACTCCTAAAAGAGGGAACCTTGCTCAGCCAGCCTCGCCTCCAACTGCATCAGCAGAGAAGGACTGAGGACTTTGAAATTCAGACTCTGTCCAGAGGAGAGGTGAGCAGGCCCCTGGCGCCTGATTCCCTGCCCCAAAAGTCGTGTTCTGGGACCAGGATCAGTCTGTGGTGCTTAATCCTAGACTCTCCTTAGCAGACAGGACTAGGGATTGGCTGTGAGGAACTCCTCCAGCCACTCCTAAAAGAGGGGACATTGCATGGCTGGCCCCAACTCCAGGGCAAACTGCATCATCAGAGGAGGACTGAGGCCTTGAAATTCAGACACTTGCCAACAGCAGAGTTAGAGATCGAGCAGACCCCTTGCTCACAGGAGACAGGAGACAAACAAACCCTCCTGCCACAACTGACTAGGAGCTGCCTAATTGTGAACCACCGAAGCCATGGGCAGATGCCAGTGCAAAAATATATATAATAATATTAAGAACAACAGTGCAACCCCAGAAGAAACTGTGGTTATACAACTACAAGACCTGAACAGAGCAATGAAGAGGAAGCAAAAGGAAACAACTCCAAAAACACCTTTATAAAGATTATTAAAGCCTTCAAAGAAGATATAAAAAATTCCCGTCAAGAAATAGAAGAAAATACAAGCAAAAAATTGGAAGAGATGAATAAATCCTTGAAAGAAAAGCAAGAAAAGGTAAACCAAAAAATGAAAGAAACATTCCAGGAACTAAAAACTGAAATAGAAGCAATAAAAAAGGCACAAAATGAGACACAGATGGACATAGAAAACCTGAAGAGAAGAGCTGGAACTACAGATAAAAGCATAACCAACAGAATCCAAGAGATGGAAAAGAGAATCTCTGAAGTGGAAGACTCAGTAGCTGAAATAGATACATCAGTCAAAGAAAATAAGAAAACTAGAAAAGCCATAAACACAAAATGTTCAGGAAATCTGGGACACCATGAAAAGACCTAACTTGAGAATAATAGGAAAAGAAAGGGCAGAAGAATACCAGCTCAAAGGCACAGATAATGTATGCAATAAAATCATAGAAGAAAACTTTTCTAACTTGAGGAAGGAAATGCCTATAAAGATACAAGAAGCTTACAGAACACCAAATAGATATGGACCCAAAAAAGTCAGCGCGCCACATTATAATCAAGCCACAAAACATAAAGAACAAAGAAAAAATTTTAAGAGCTGCAAAAGAAAAGGGCCAACTCACATATAAAGGCAGACCCATCAGAATAACGCCTGACTATTCAATGGAAACGATGAAAGCTAGAAGGGCTTGGTAAGAAGTTATACAGACGCTAAAAGAGCACGGCTACCAACCTAGAATACTATACCCAGTAAAATTATCAATCACCATAGATGGAGTAAACAAGATATTTCATGACAAAGTCAGACTGAAACAATACCTATCTACCAATCCGGCCCTCCAGAAAGCATTAGAGGGAAAACTCCAACCTAAGAATCCCAGATACACCCATGAAACCACAATCAATAATCTCAGAGAAGAATAGCCCAGAGAAAGGAAATACATACAAGCTACCATCAAAAATAGCAGGAAATATTAATCAGTAGTCACTAATATCCCTTAATATCAATGGACTTAACTCACCTATAAAAAGACAAACACTAACACAATGGATACAAACACAAAAGCCATCCTTCTGCTGCATACAAGAAACACCAAACCTCAACCTCAAGAAAAACCTCAACCACAAAGACAGACTTAGGCTTAGAGTAAAGGGTTGGGAAAAGATTTTCTAATCAAATGGCCCTAAGAACAAAGTGGAGTTGCCATCCTAATATCTAACAAAGTAAACTTTAAGCTAAAAGCAATGAAAAGGGGTCAAGTTCATTATTACTTATGCATCACAAAAAAAAATTGGTCAAGAGGAAATTACAATCCTGAATATATATGCCCCTAATAAAAGGGCACCTACCTATGTAAAAGAAACACTGCTAAACCTCAAATCCCACATCAATTCTCACACCCTAATAGTGGGAGACTTCAATACCTCACTTTCATTCCTGGATAGGTCAACCAGAATTCAACACAGAAATAAGGAGTCTAAAAGAGGTAATAATGCAAATGGATTTAATAGATATCTACAGAAGCTTCCACCCAAATGCAAAAGAATATACATATTTCCCACTCCTCACGGAACATTCTCTAAAACTGACCACATAATTGGTCATAAAGCAAATATCAATAGATACAAAAAAGTGGCAATAGTCACATGTATCATATCAGACCACAATGGCCTAAAGTTAGAGTTCAACAACATCACAAATTACAGAAAGCCTACCAACTCATGGAAACTAAGCATCACTCAGCTGAACCACCTCTGGGTCAGGAAAGAAATTAAGAAAGAAATCAAAGTCTTCCTAGAATTTAATGAAAATAAATCCACAACGTACCCAAACTTGTGGGACACAATGAAAGCAGTCTTAAGAGGAAAATTCATAGCACTAGATGCTTATATGAAAAACCTAGAGAAATCCCACACTAGAGAACTAACAGCACAACTGAAAGCCTTAAAACAATTAGAAGCAAACTCACCTAGAAGGAGTAGATGGCAGGAAATAATCAAAATTAGAGCTGAAATCAATACAATTGAAACAAAAAGAACAATACAAAGAATCAATGAGTCAAAGAGTTGGTTCTTTGAGAAAGTCAACAAGATAGGTAAGTTCTTATCCAAACTAATCAAAAAGTAGAGAGAGAGTATCCAAATCAACAAAATTAGAAATGAAAACAGAACAAAACAACAGACCCCCAGGAAATCCAGAGAATTATCAAATCATACTTTGAAAATCTATATTCCACAAAGATAGAAAACAGAAAAAAATGGACAGCTTTTTGGACAGGTATCATTTACCAAAATTAAATGAAAACCAGATTAATTAGCTAAAGAGACCTATATCCCTTAAGGAAATTGAAGCTGTCATTAAAAGCCTCCCAAGAAGAAAAGGTCTAGATGGTTTCAGTGCAAAATTCTACCAGACATTCAAACAAGAATTACTACCATTACTCCTTAAACTATTTCACACAATAGAAACTGTAGGAATATTGCCAAATTCCTTTCATGAGGCCACAATTACCCTAATACCCAAGCCACTGAAAGACACAACAAAGAAGGAGGATTACAGAATAATTTCCCTCATGAATATTGATGCTAAAATTCTCAAGAAAATTCTGGCAAACCCTATACAACAATACATAAAAAATATTATCCACTACGACCAAGTAGGCTTCATCCCAGAAATGCAGGGATGATTCAACATAGGAAAAACCCTAAACATCATCCATCATATAAATAAACTAAAGGAAAAAAACCACATGATCATATACTTAGATGTTGAAAAAGCCTTTGACAAAATCCAACACTCCTTTATGATAAAAGCTCTGGAGGGATCAGGAATACACGGAAAATATCTCAACATAATAAAGGCGATTTACAAGAAGCCAACAGCCAACATCAGACTTAATGTAGAAAAAACTCAAAGCAATCCCACTAAAATCAGGAAATAGACAAGGATGTCCTCTCTCCCCTTATCTATTCAATATAGTTCTCGAAGTTTTAGCTAATGCAATAAGAAATGAAAAAAGATTAAGAGGATACAAATTGGAAAAGAAGAAGTGAAACTATCTGTATTCGCAGATGATATGATTGTATACATAAGTGACCCACAAAATTCTACCAAGGAACAACTGATAAACACCTTAATCAATGTAGCAGGATACAAGATTAACTCAAAGAAATCAGTAGCCCTTCTATACACTAGAGAAAGAAGAGCTGAAAATGAAATAAGGGGCTAGAGCAGGCAGATAAACTCTGGACAGGCAGATAAACCCTGCCTGTCACAGTCCCCCAGCTGCTGCTGAGGGAATTTGCATGGCTACCCACCTCCAACTGAGCAAACAGATAAGGACTGGGGACCCTGAAGGACAGACTCAGACTCTGCCCAGAGGTGAGGTGGGAGTCAGCAGGCCCCAGCGCCTGTATCCCTGCCAGGGAGAGGAGAGGTGAGCTCCCATCTGCTTCCATCAGTTCTGGTTCCGATTCCCGGATGGGTGCTGTCTGCAGAGCATGTCTCAGCCCACTCTGGAGCAGGCAGAGATAAACTCTGCCTGTCCCGGTCCCCCCAGCTGCTGCTGAGGAAGTTTGCAGGGCCACCACCCCGCCTCCAATTGGTCAAACAGAGAGCCTCCAATTGGTCAAACAGAGAAAGATTGAAGACTTGAAATTCAGTCCCCTGCACAGTACAGAAGTAGTGATTGAGCAGAACTTTTCCTCAGAGGTCACAGAAGACGCACAAGCTCGAGTGCCACAAATGACCAGGAGCCACCTAAACATGAAACACTAAAGCCATAGGAAAATGCCAGTGCAAAAACTTACATAATAATATAAAGAACAACAAGGTAACTCCAGAAGAAAGTGGCGATCCTACAAATACAAGACCTGAACTGAGCAATGAAGAGGAAACAAAAGGAAGCAACACCAAAAATTCCTTTTTGATGATCATCGAAGCTCTCAAAAAAGATATGAAAAATAGCCTTAAAGAAATAGAAGAAAATACAAACAAAAAATTGGAAGAGATGAACAAATCTATGAAAGAAACATGCCAGGAACTAAAAGCTGAAATAGAAGCAATAAAAAAGGCACAAAATGAGGCAAAGATGGAAACAGAAAACCTGAAGAAAAAAGCATAACAAACAGAGCTCAAGAGATGGGAGATAGAATCTCTGAAGGGGAAGACTCAAAGCTCAAATAGATATAAAAATAGTAAAACTATAGAAGCCATAACTCAAAATGTTCAAGAAATCTGGGACACCATGAAAAGCCCTAATTTGAGAATACTAGGAAAAGAAGAAGGAGAAGAATACCAGCTCAAAGGCACAGATAATGTATGCAATAAAATCATGGAAGAAAACTTCCCTAACCTGAAGAAGGAAATGCCTATAAGGATAAAAGAAGCTTACAGAACACCACATAGATATGACCCCCCAAAAAAGTCAGCGCACCACATTATATTCAAGCCACAAAACATAAAGAACAAAGAAAAAATTTTAAGAGCTGCAAAAGAAAAGGGCCAACTCACATATAAAGGCAGACCCATCAGAATAACGCCTGACTATTCAATGGAAATGATGAAAGCTAGAAGGGCATGGTCAGAAGTTATACAGACACTAAAACAGCATGGCTGCCAAACTAGAATACTATACCCTGCAAAATTCTCAATCACCATAGATGGAGTAAACAAGATATTTCATGACAAAGTCAGACTGAAAGAATATCTATCCACCAATCCAGCACTACAGAGAGTATTAGAGGGAAAACTCCAACCTAAGGACCACAGATACACCCACGAAATCACAAACAATCAATAATTCCACAGAAGAATACTCCAGAGAAAGGAAATACAAACAAGTTACCACCAAAAATGGCAGGAAATATCAGTCAATGGTCTCTAATTTCCCTTAATATCAATGGACTCAACTCTCCTATAAAACGTCACACACTAACAAGATGGATACAATAACAGAAGCCATCCTTCTGTTGCCTACAAGAAACATACCTCAACCACAAGGACAGACACAGGCTTAGAATAAAGGGTTGGGAAAAGATTTTCCAGCCAAACGATCCTAAGAAACAAGCGGGGGTTGCAATCCCTAATATCTAACAAAGTAGAATTTAAGCTAAAAGCAATAAAAAGGAACAAAGATGGTCACTACTTATTCATCATAGGAAAAATTGGTCAAGAGGAGATTTCAATCTTGAATATTTATGCTCCTAATATAAGGGCACCTGCTTATGTAAGAGAAACACTGCTAAAGCTTGAATCCCACATCAATTCTTACAACCTAATAGTGGGAGACTTCGATACCCCACTTTCAACCCTGGATAGATCAACCAGACAGAGATTCAACAGAGAAATAAGGAGTCTAAAAGAGGTTATAATGCAAATGGATTTCATAGAAATCTATAGAACCTTTCACCCAAAGGCAAAGGAATATATATATTTCTCAGCCCCTCATGGAACTTTCTCCAAAATTGACCACATAATTGGTCATAAAGCAAATATCAACAGATACAAAAACATGGAAATAAACCCTTGTAACATTTCGGACCACCAGGGCCTAAAGTTAGAGTTCAACAACATCAAAACCCAAAGAAAGCCTACCAACTCATGGAAACTAGACATCACTAAGCTGAACCATCTCTGGGTCAAGGAAGAAATTAAGAAAGAGATCAAAATCTTCCTAGAGTTTAATGAAAATGAATCCACAACGTATCCAAACTTGTGGGACACAATGAAAGCAGTCTTAAGAGGAAAATTCATAGCGCTAGATGCCTATATGAAAAACCTATAGAAATCTTACACTTGAGACCTAACAGCTCAGCTGAAAGCCTTAGAACATTTAGAAGCGAACTCACCTAGAAGGAGTAGATGGCAGGAAATAATCAAACTTAGAGCTGAAATCAATACAATTGAAACAGAAAGAACAATGAAAAGAATCAATGAATCTAAGAGTTGGTTCTTTGAGAATGTTAACTACATAGATAAGCCCTTAGCCAAACTAATCAAAAAACAGAGAGAGAGTGTTCAAATCAACAAAATCAGAAACGAAAAGGGGGACATAACAACAGACTCCCCAGGAAATACAGAGAATTATCAGATCATATTTTGAAAATCTGTATTCCACAAAAATGGAAAACCTCAAAGAAATGGACAGCTTCCTGGACTGGTACCATCTACCAAAATTAAATGAAGATCAGATTAATTTCCTAAACAGGCCTATAACCCTTAAGGAAATTGAAGCTGTCATTAAAAACCTCCCCCAAAATAAAAGCCCTGGTCCAGATGGTTTCAGTGCCGAATTCTACCAGACATTCAAAGAAGAATTACTACCGTTACTCCTCAAACTATTTCACATAGTAGAAACTGAAGGAATATTGCCAAATTCCTTTTATGAGGCAACAATCATACTAATACCCAAGCCACTCAAAGACACAACAAAGAAGGAGAATTACAGACCAATTTCCCTCATGAATATAGATGCGAAAATTCTCAACAAAATTTTGGCAAACCGTATACAACAATGTATAAAAGATATCATCCTCCACGACCAAGTAGGCTTCATCCCAGAAATGCAGGGCTGGTTTAACATACGAAAAACTGTAAATGTTATCCATCATATAAACAAACTAAAGGAACAAAACCACATGATCATATCCTTAGATGCAGAAAAAGCCTTTGACAAAATCCAACACTCCTTTATGATTAAAGCCCTGGAGAGATCAGGAATACAGGGAGAATAC
>PVIH01001681.1:0-44968 GCA_004025045.1 Sigmodon hispidus | reverse complement strand
GGTGATTTACAAGAAGCCGACAACCAGTATCAAACTTAATGGAGAAAAACTCAAAGCAATCCCACTAAAATCAGGAACTAGACAAGGATGTCCTCTCTCCCCTTATCTATTCAATATAGTTCTCGAAGTTTTAGCTAAAGCAATAAGGGAACGAAAAGAGATTAAGGGGATACAAATTGGAAAAGAAGAAGTGAAGCTATCTCTATTTGCAGATGATATGTTTGTATACATAAGTAACCCACAAAATTCTTTCAAGGAACTGCTACAGCTGATAAACACCTTCAGCAATGTAGTAGGATACAGGATTAACTCAAAGAAATCAGTAGCCCTTCTATACACTAAAGAGAGAAAAGCTGAAAAAGAAATAAGGGAAACATTACCCTTCATAATAGCTGCAAATAGTATTAAATACCTTGGAGTAACTATAACCAAAGAAGTAACAGACCTATTTGACAAAAATTTTAAATCACTGAAAAAAGAAATTGAAGAGGATATCAGAAAATGGAAAGCTCTCCCATGATCCTGGATTGGTAGGATCAACATAATGAAAATGGCAATCTTACCAAAAGCAATCTACAGATTCAATGCACTGCCCATCAAAATCCCAACACAATATTTTTTGGACCTTGAAAGAACAATACTCAATTTCATTTGGAATAACAGGAAAGCTAAGATTGCCAAAACAATTTTACTCAACAAAAGAACCTCAGGAGGTATCACCATCCGTGACTTCAAGTTATACTATAGAGCTACAGTAATAAAAACAGACTGGTATTGGCATAAAAACAGACTTGTGGATCAATGGAATGGAATTGAGGATCCAGACATTAACTCAAAAAACCTATGAACACCTGATCTTTGACAAAGAGCCCCAAAATATTCAATGGAAAAAAGATAGTATCTTTAACAAATGGTGTTGGCATAGCTGGATGAAAGTGTGTAGAAAAATGCAAATAGATCTGAGCCTGTCACCCTGCACAAAACTCAAATCCAAGTGGATCAAAGACCTCAACTTAAACCCAGCCACTTTGAACTTGATAGAAAAGAAATTGGGAAATACACTTCTACAAATTGGCACAGGCCACCACTTCCTAAATATACCACTGGCACAGACACTAAGACCAACAATCAATAAGTGGGATCTTCTGAAGCTAGGAAGCTTCTGTAAAGCCAAGGACACTGTCAATAGGGACAAAACGCCAGCCTACAGAATGAGAAAAGATTTTCACCAACCCTACAAGTGATAGAGGACTGATCTCTAAGATATATAAAGAGCTCAAGAATTTAGAGCCCAAAATCTTGAATAACCCAATCAAAAAATGGGGTTCAGATCTAAAAAGGGAATTCTCTGCAGAGGAATTATGAATGGCTGAAAGGCACCTGAAAAAGGGCTCATCTTCTTTAGCCATCAGAGAAATGTAAATCAAAACAACTTTGAGATACCACCTAACACCTGTTAGATTGGCTAAGATAAAAGGCACAGATGACAGCCTATGATGGAGATTGTGTAGAGCAAGGGGAATACTCCTCCATTGTTGGTGAGAGTATAAGCTTATTCAGCCACTCTTTTATGCAGTATGGTAGTTTCTTAGAAAACTGGGAATATCTCCCCAAGAACCCAGCCTTACCACTTCTGGATGTAAACCCTAAAGACGCACATTCCCACTCCAAAGGAATTAGCTGAGCTATGTTCATAGCAGCATTATTCGTAATAGCAAGAACCTGGAAATAACGTAGATGCCCCTCAACTGAAGAACTGATGAACTAACTGTGGTACATCTACATAATGGAGTACTACTCAGCAGTAAGAAAAAAATGATATCCTAAAATTCACAGGCAAATGGATGGATTTGGAGAATATCTTCCTGAGTGAGGTGTCACAAACCCAGAAAGATAAGCAGGGGATGTATACACTCATTAGTGGACTCTACTCTAAAGAAAAAAAAAAGCAAAAAGTCAAGCATGCCCAAGCAGCAAACCACAACCACTGAACATCTTGGGTTCTGAAACACCTTGGACTGACATCTTGGATCTCACTCCCTCTAGAGGAACATCTGACTCAGTCTAGATGTTAAGGGGAGAAAACTGGACCTGCCAGGAGTGGAGGCTGAACTGAGCAATATTGGGACCTTGGATCTTCCTGCCCATGCTATGCAGGAGATGGGGAGATGTGGAGAAGAGAGAGTGACTGGAGGGTATGGAAGGGAGAAGGGACCTTGAACAAGGATATACACAGATAGAAAATGTGACTTTATTCATAATAAAAAAATATTTTTACCTCTCTTCTCTACTTTGGATGTGTACTTTAGTAAATATATACAAACCCTAAAAACAAATAAATAAACAAATAAAAATAAAACATTCTGTCTTTTCTACTCTTATAAGAGTACAGTTTTTTAAATGCCTTTGAAAATTTTCAATGGATCTTTATGCCCTCCATAACTGTCTGGGTACCTAAGAATAAGAAAAGGATGAGTGGGTAGTAAATTGCAATGATTATGAAGTAAAGTCTGTGTTCATGAAATAGTTTATTGAGAGACTATTCTTCCTCATGTGATTGGGTTAATTTACTACTTGACTTGGGCCAGTTTACTGACCAATTACATTTCCCAGAGAGAAAGAAACAGAGTTCCTACAAGCTCTACAAAAGAAAAATGAGAAAACCAAAGACAAGACATAGCTAAGGTCAAGACACCATTTACAGGACATAAAGTCTTTTTTGCCTCCTAAGAGAAGGATGATCTCAGGTGACTTAAGATCACAATAAACATCCAGTGCCAACTACAAGCTGGATGGAGTGGGGACATCCCTCTTTTGGTTTACCATGTTCACTGTGAAGATTTTCTTTTTTTTTTTTCTCTACTGTGTGTCTGCAGTTGGACACAGGATGATCTACTTATCAGCCTCCCTCCACTCACCAATTACTTCTTACTCTGTTACTTCCTAAAAGGCTCACAGAGGAGAACAAAGGATGCTTGCTGTGTATATTTAGGCTCTTTTTCTATTACTCCATGACGCCTATTTTTAAAACTAGAATTACTTGCTAATGTTCAGAAGCGCTATAAAAATTTAGGATGTAGGACTAGTAATACTGGGACTGACTTCCCACCTGGTGACTTTTGGCTAGAGCCTGCCCCTTGGTACTGCCTCTGAAGGAAGGAAACTACTCTAACTATTCTCTATCTCCCCTATGTCTTGTTAGCAGTGAGACTGGTTGTTTAATTTCATAGTTACTTGATGTTTTTCTCAGATTTAAGGAACCCATTCCCAGGATTGAGGGCCTATTCGTAGCTCCCAGGCACTTTTATTTATTCATGTTTTCTGTCTAGAACCTTTAGAGATTTGAATTTGCAACTTCTAAGTAACAGAACCAAGTTTTAGTCAAAACACAAAAGTAGTTAGAATTTTCTAGGGATGATTTCATGTGTCTTAGGAGGCTGAGATGCAAGTATCAACTTAGAGGGTAGAAATATAGGGTAGAACTACTTGGCAGCATTGTCCTGAAGGTGATCATGAGCTTTAGCCCACAAGGGCAAGACTAGCAAATGTATAGAATGAAGATCTAGCTTGTATGCATTTGGCAAGAATGCTAAATATATTTTTTCAGACTTCTTGGGGCATTTGGTGGTACATTTCACAAAAACATAATTAGTTACTAAATAATTAATAATCAAACTGAAATGGGTTAGTTGTAGTATCACGAATTTGGGTTGTAAGTAAAGAAAACTCTGAGCCAAATATTGGGGGAAGGCTGAAATATTAGAGAGAGGAAACACCACAGTCAATTCTCACCCAGCTGTCTTGCAACTTTCTCAGCCTCACTCCTGGTAGCTTCTGCCAGTCACTTCTGTTCCTGCCTGGTTCCTATGAGCCCTTGTATACCCTATCCCATCCAGATTAGGACTAAAGGCATGTAGCCTTGAACTCACAGAAACAAAAGAAGTTCTGTCTCTGGAGTTATGGGATTAAAGGTGTTGGTCACCACTCCCTGGCTTTCCCTGTGCTGGGATTAAAGGTATGTGTGATTGACTCAGTTATTTATCCTTGTGTTCAAGGATATCCTGAGCTGTCTGCCTAGGATTTGACTGTGTAGTCTAATATCTCAGAATTTATTAAATATACAAATATTCATAGTTAGTTCAATAAATAATGCAAGGGTCAGTTTTATTTTTAATTATAGCTAAACAACAAATTAAAATGAAACCATTAGTCTAAGATTTATGTCTGTTCCTCTTTCCCTACCTCATGGAAGAAAGGCCCAGGACTATGTTCTTTCAAGTCCCCATTCAGCAGGAGAGCATAGCTCCTGCATTGTAATACTCTAGCAAAAGCCTACTTTTATCGCTTCAGCTTTACTTAGGGAAAATTAAGATCCCAATCTCTGTTGTCAAGGAAATACCAATCAGGCCAACTGATAGATCAGACACTCTGCTGAAAGCAAAAATAGTACATGTGGGTGGTGCAATCCCACAGAAGAAAATTGAAAATATGGTTACCAGGAGATGACTGCATGGATGGTGGAGAATATAGGTAGCTGATGTGAATTATGCTTAAGCCATTTGTTCAGTAGCAAATTGCTACCCCTACTACCCATATATTCTGATTCATTAGGTGTGAAGTTAAGCCTAAGTGTCTTCATATTTAACAAGCTCTCCAGGGATTAGGTACAAGAAGTCATTAATTTAGACTTTGGGAAACACTTTGTGACTGCAGTATCTTATTACAACTAATAACACATTTATGATTATGTACCAGAAACTGTAGTGTTTCCAAGATTTTTCTCAAATAACTCTTAAACAACTCCATGAGATAAGTACCACTATTATCTACATTTGCATAAGGACATTCAAAAGTTTCAGGGCACATAAAGTGTCCAGAACTCGGAATTTATAATCAATGTTATTTCCTATTCTGTAGTAATGTCAACATTCCATTGGTCTCTGCGTGGTATTGGCTGAAGAAAATTTTTTAGTCTACAAGTTTGCTGAATGGCATTCTTTGGTGGGGCTGGCAGGAAATGTTGCACTCACTGGTTTCATAAAGTCACGTGGAACTCACTTCTATGCCACTCCTCTCTGAGGTATGCTGCATGCTGCCTCAGGCAAGTTACTTCAGTCTTCTCAACCTCAGTTTCCCCTTCTATAGGAAAGGGTTATTAACTTGTCTTCACAAAGTTGATTTAGGAAATAATAAACAAGTAAAAATACCAAATTAGTATTTGCCAGAGGAAATACTGATTTATTTTTAGATCATTTTTCATCTATGTGTTAAATCCTAAGTGAATAAATAACCCTTTGGGTCGAGCTCACTCTAACAGCATTGCTGATGTGTTGAGAAGCTTCACTGTAGGACCCTAACAGCCCACCTGTCCTGATTCACTTGTAGTCATCAAAATGTGTGTGATACCTTCTCAGTTTGGAACTCCTTCTGAGAGCTTTAAGGACAGGAACAAAAGGGGAGAGCAAGGGTACTCTGCTAAGCCTTAACAGCAATGCATCATTGCAGATGGGAGGACCTGGGAGTCTTCAGAGGCTATCAACTCGAGGCCACCCCACCAGAAGGTGGCATTCCAGAACTTGAGCCCCTGTCTCATCCAAGTGACTCCACCAGCTCTGGGTTTGTCTATACATTTTGATACCTGTGAAAGAGATACCCTTATAAAATATGATCAGTCAGCACTGGTTCAGTATACACAAAAGCACTTTATTAGTGAAAGCCTTCTATATTTGACACAGTAATATTCAAAATCAAAACTTGAGGGTTGCTCGGATATGAAGAAGCATCCACAATTATTCTGGCAAGTCTTAGAATACTAGATAAATATTAATCAATATAGAATAATAGACATGTCTTCTTTTAGATACAGCTTGTTAACCCCTGTGTCTAGTCTAGGTGAGAAATTAGAAGTTCGAATCAATCAAACAATAATATAATCAGTTCCCTAATAATTAAAACATCACAAGTTTGAAATGCATATTAAGTTTTTCTCCTTTTTCCTCAGAAGAGAAAATCTGAAATCCTCAGCTAGGTGAGAGTGGGTTCTTATTAGAGAAATGTAATAAATTAATGACAAAGGTAAGGTTTTGTGAAGTTTCCTCCTTATTTGCATTCAATTCCTTCAGAATAATGAAAGAAAACTCATTTGCATAGAAAAAACCCACTGCTATTCCAGAACTTAATCAATTATCTAACAATATTTAAAAAACTGAATATATTTTTCTATGCAATCTAATTCATCTTTCTTAGTCAGTTATTATTGTTCCCTCTGAGGCTCAGAGAGGGAATTTTTTAAGTTTCTAAGATTACCCAGACTTCCAACAGCCATCCATTTTCTGCAAATGGCAACAGTGCATTTTTCAACTTACAAAGCCACCTTTGCTAGGCATTCAAGGCAAAGCAGTATCCTTTTCTTTCTTTTTTTATTTTATTATGAAAAAAGTCATATTTTTTATCCATGCATCCCCTTGTTCAAACTCCCTTTCCCTGATCTCCACAAACCTTCCTTTGAGCCATTTGCCTGTCCAGAGTTTCCATTCAGCCCTTTCTGTGCTATGTACCATATGTTTTATGTACTAGCCATAATATGATAATCTCAGCTATTTCTTGAATCCTCCCACCACCACCAAGCATTTCTTCATGACACCATAAGTATGCATTTCATGGTTTGTATGTGAAATACTGTGGTTTGTATGTGAAAATATGCAGATGCCCCTGCCATGCATTTCCAAAGTGGTATTTCTGCCTTTCCACAAGATTAAAAGCAGAGGAGACAACCAACTCTGAACTAAAATTCCTAAAACCGTGAGCTAAAATAAATCCCTCTCACTCTGGTTGTCTTGCCAGACAAAAGCGGACTAAAACATGTACAGAGCCCCAAAGAACAGTTCATGGCATACTGCCTCTTGTAACACTAGAAAGAAGAAAAATGTCTTATTCAAACATTTTATTTAACTTCCCATTGTATCATATTATGTCTGAATAACTTATCTTGATTTTATTCTTACTCTTATGGTGTTGCTATCATAATTATAATTACATGCTAACATGTGTGTGTTCACTCATGATGTTTGCTGGTTCTTTTTGAAACTAATAAGTTTTATGTGGAATGATACACAAAAAAAATGAACACTAGTTTTATTTTTCTACCCAAATAAGAGGAAAATGTTTCTAATTATTTTCTAGACCAGGACATTTGGTACAGATAGAGTTGTTATAGCAACCTTAGAACAAAGCTTAATTTGGGCCACAATGAATGCACCCACTTTGTTTCAAATTCATTTCCTAATTGATCAACATTTATGTGAAGAGCTGTGTTTACAAACACTACAGAAACAGTGCCGATGTGGAAAGTCATTTAGGGGTGCAGTTTCTCAACTTTCCACTTGCATTCACCTTCTTTTCTAAGAGCCAATATTACATTTCCAATAAAAATTATGTTCATCGAGGAAGAATAAAATATAGACTAATTTTACTCAAGATTGAAAGCTTTGAACATCAATTGGCTCTTAACAAGTCTTCAAAAATATTTTGACATTAAAACATACATTATAATGTTCATCTTTATACTGTGTTGGAAAAGAAATATTTATTGTATTTATCTTGAAAAAATAGTTTAGTCAACGTGAGTATATTTCCTCTGTAAAGATCAAGTCTCTGAAAGAGTTTTGCTAGTGTAGATGTTCAGGGTCAAGGTGACTGCAGAGCAGAGTATCTACGGCTTCCATTTTATGAAAGCAGATATAATATGCTCTGGTTGTATGTTTCTGTCTCATGAGTGCTAAAAGGCTTAAGACTTTAGGAAACATTCAGTCTTCTGCAAACCAGGTAACTTGTATCTTACATACAGTTTAACCTCCACCTAAAATTCATTCCCTGACCTCTTGTGGTAGACCTCCTGTCTAGCTTTTCCTGATTTGTGATGCATCCCCACCTCTCCTCAGAGCACTAAGTCTAGACTACACTTAGCTATTTAAAATACTCATTTGCATACCTGCCTCTTTCCTAGACAGAGTTCCACAAGGAATGCCTTTTTAAACTTGGTATTTTCTTCCCATCAAACCAAAACAACACCTGGCATATAGCAGGTGCTATATACAAATTAAAAAAAAAAAATGTTTTAACTCAAAATCCAAAAAGTTGCAAAAATTAAAAAGAAAATTACACACACACACATACACACCCAAACCATGGAAACAAAAACAAGTCATCACTACCAGCAACAACAACAAAAATGCAAGACAATTAATTTCAGAACAGCAAGTACACAAATATTCCTGAATCTGAAGGTATCCGAGGGAGAGGTTCTCGTATTAGTGGAGTGGTTAAGATTAAGAACCTCCACCAAAAGCAATCATTGAAAACCTGTGGTGGAAATGTTCTTTGTATACTGTAAATAAAGTAACTGTTTTGGCCTATGGCTAGCACCATTGCAATAGGCAAAAAAATCAAAATAAAGATAGATAAAAGTAGGATGGAATCAATCAGTCTCCATCCAGCCCCCCCCCAAAAAAAATCATATAAAAAATCCAAGTGAGCCATGGGCCAGGCCACATGGCAAATAAATTATTAAAAATAAGTTAAATTAAAATAAAAGAGCTAACTAATAATATATTTAAAACACAAGCCAAACAATATAAAATTAATATAAACATCTAATTCATTTCTTTAAGAGATAAAAGCCATCACAAGCAAAGTCAAAACCTCTAGCCCAAAAGGGGCCAAAAATCTTGTACAACAAAAGGCCATAAGCCATATTGAGTGTATGTACCTACATCTTCACTGGTCCATTCAAGCATATGTGTATGTTATCACTTGAAATGACACCAAGGATTATAAAATTATAAGGCAAAAATCTGCAGAAAGACTAAAGTCAACAGGAAGAACAAGAAGCTAAACTGGAGCTTAAGCGCTCGCCAGACAGGGCGAGAGAAGGTTTGAAGGAAAGAGTGAAATTTGAGCTAAACCACAAAGAGAAAATCAGAGAAAAAGTCAGAGAGTATGGAGAAGTCAGAGGGGAAAGTTAGTCAAATGCAATGAGATAGGACAGATTCAAGGCAATAAAAGCTCAGGTGTACCCTGTTCTAGAATGATCTGAAAAGACACTCCTTGTTTATCAGAGGAATGGGTAAGAGTCAGTGCCTTAAAGCAAGTGACTTAGGAAATTACATAGAAAGCTTTATAATCATGGACTAAGTTCCCATAGCCAGATCAAGAAATGCTTCCCATACTTACTGTCAATTGCTATATTACCCTTGGAATATTTTAAAATTATAAGTAAGGGTCATGAAAAGGAAAATATGAAATATCAAATTCTCAAACTCACTGTTCCTCAAAGATGATTTTAATAGTTTTTTCACAAAATACATGAGTGTAAATATGTTAGATACTGTTCTATTGCTGTGTGAAGAGTCACCATGACCCAGGCAATGTGGTGTTATATTTTATTAATTATTAAAATTTAAATTTTATTTTACATACCAGCCATAGTTTCCCTTTTCTTCTCTTCTCCAATTCCATTCCCCAACCTCCATTCTTCCCCTACATCTACTTCTTATAAAGAATAAGACTCCCCACGGGAGTCAACAAAGCATGACAAATCAAGACAGGACCGAGCTCCCCCCCCATGCATCAAGGCTAAGCAAGGCATTCTATCATAAAGAACAGGTTCCATAAAGCCAGCTCATACACCAGTGACAGATTCAGGTCTCATCGCTAGGGGCTTCACAAACAGACCAAGCTACACACCTGTCATGCATATGCATAGGGTTTAGATTGGTCCAAAGCAGGCTCCCTAGCTGGCAGTCTAGAGTCTGTGAGCTCCTACAAGTTTAGGTCAGCTGTCTCCTATGCTGATATAGTCCCTCCTCTCTCTCTCTCTCCTGGTGCTTGACTATGGATCTTTGTATCTACTTCCCACAATTACTGAATGAAAGTTCTACAATGACAATAGAGCAGTCACCAATCTGATTACAGTAGATGACCAGTTCAGGCACCTTCTCCAGTGTTGCTAGGAGTATGAGCTAGGGTCATACCAGGCTGTGGATTGTAGCCTGGTTATCCTTTGCTTTACAACTAATATCTACTTATAAGTGAGTATATACCATATATGTCTTTCTTGGTCTGGGTTCCCTCTCTCAAGATGATTTTTTTTTCTAGTTCCATCCATTTGCCTGAAAATTTCCTGATTCTATTGTCTTTTATTTCCCCAATGAGTAATACTCCATTGTGTAAATGTACCATACTTTCTTTATCCATTCTCTGGTTGAGGGGCATCTAGGTTATTCCCAGGTTCTGGCTATTACAAATAATGCTACTATGAACATAGTTAAGCAAGTGTCCTTGTGGTATGATTGAGCATCCTTTAGGTATATGCTGAAGAATAGTATTGTTGGGTCTTGAGGTAAATTGATTTCCAATTTTTTGAAAAAATGCCATACTTATTTTGAAACTGGTTCTACAAGTTTGCAGCAAGTACTCCAGCCGTGAAGGAGTATTTTCCTTACTCTACATCCTTTCTAACACAAACTGTCATCAGTGTTTTTGGTCTTAGCCATTCTGACAGGTGTAAGGTGGAATCTCAGAGTTGTTTTGATTTGCATCCTGATTGTAGGGAGCTGCGTTGTACCACGCCCTAAAGGTGGCGCTGGTTTCCGCCTTCCACCTTTCTCGATGGTGAGTCCTCTCGGGAGTAAACAACTCCTTATTGGCTGTAGGCAAGGATGGTGGCTTGCTTCCGGCGCCTGGGGACCTATGGACAATGTCTATGTGGCTTACTAGGATTGGAAGCCCAGAGGGTATTTAGCCACGAGCGGACTTCCCCCCAGGTTCGTTCGTCATTCGTCGTTCATGAGAGAGTGTGTGAGAGAGTGAGTCGTTCGTCATATGTCTGAGAGTGAGAGTGAGTGAGTGAGTGAGAGATAAGAAGATAATTAAAGGCCTGAATAAACTGCAAAGAGAAGGATCCGGTGTTGCGTGCTCCTTGGGGGACGGGTGGCGCGCGACAAGTGGTGCCGAAACCCGGGAAGATAGGAACTAAACTCGAGACAAGTGGCGCGTGACAAGTGGCGCTGAAATCCGGGAAGATAAGAATTAAACTCGCGCCAACGAATGACAGGATTCAGAACTCTTCTGCAGTCGGGGGGGGGGGGGGAGTGCACCGGTAAGTCCCAGGTAAGCCGGGATCCGCAGTGAGAGCGGGGTAGCTCCGGCCTATAGATAGGATAAGGCAGAGAAAGAGGGAGCTCACCAAGGAGTGAGGGTAACCTCTTGGCGCTAGCGGGTAGCTTTGACCTGTAGGTAAAGGCGGAGAAGAGGGAGTTCACTGAGGAGTGAGTGTAACCTCTTACAGCTGTGGACGCACGGCAAGCTCACTGACCAGTGGGTGTAATCTTTTGCAGCTGTGGATGTACGGCAGCCTTGAGCTCAAAATGAAAGTAGCACAGCAGTTTCAGATCAAAGTGAAAGTAGCACAGCAGTTTCAGATTAAAGTGAAAGTAATGCAACAGTTGCCAATTTTGGCTTAAAGTGAAAGTAACAATTATTGCAGACTTGAGCTCAAAAGTGAAAGTAAAAGTAGTAGCAAGGCTGGGGCTGGTTGGTAAAGGCTCAGAAAAGATTTTTTAAAATAAGGAGTAAAGGTCATATAAGGATGGGGTCTTCAACCTCATGTCCAATTTTTCTGGCACTACAAGAGCTGTTACAAACTAAGGGCCTGGAAATTAAGGAAAACGTACTAGAGAGATTTTTAAAGGAAAGTGACGTTGCAGCTCCGTGCTTTGCTGTCACGGGCAGTCTAACAGTGTCCTCCTGGGAGAAGTTAGGGCGAGATTTAGACTTTGCCTATGAGCAAGGAATTCTAAAGGTAGGCCTGAGATCCATTTGGAGGGTGATTCGAGGTTGTTTGGACGATCAGAGGTGCTGTGAGGCAATTGAAGGGGGTCAGGCCACTTTAGAACAGTTAAAAGAGGAAATATCTGACAGGGTGCACAGTGAAGAAGCGAGAGGCCTTAGAATTGAATGATCAAATTCCAGGGAAAACACTTATCGGGATTTAGAGAATTTTCAGCTTTTGGGCCTTGAGAGCAGTAGTTCTGAAGAAGATCTATCAAGGTTGGAGGAGTCAGGAGAGGAAAGAGAAACTAAGAAATTGGTTTCAAAAAAGGGGAGAGTTGTACCCCAACCTTGATGATATAGAAACTCCTGGGTCTACAGACTCGGAGGAAGAGCTGCTGTCGCTCATAGAACAAATAAAAAGAACAAAAATGAATGAATGAAATCAACAAATGAAATGAATGAATGAAATGAAAAGGAGGATCCAGATAGAGAAGAATGCTGCAGATTCCCAGCATGTCAAGCTATGCCTTCGGCTCCCCCTCCCTACGTGGAAGGTGGGAATTGCGGTTTAGGGCGTGCTTTCAGCCCGGGGGTATGGAAGGCAGTCAGAAAAGAGTTACGCTTATCTTATCCAGTGTTCAAGATCCACAAGGAAATCGGATACGAGGAGCCCTTAGATTTCAAAGTGATAAAATCTTTGGCTGAGTCAGTAAGGACTTACGGGATCACGGCCTCATTCACTGTAGCCCAGGTGGAGGCTTTTAACAGGCACTGCATGACACACAGTGATTGACAGCCATCCTAAGTGAGAGCAGGTGAGCCTAAGTTGTTTACATTCCAGCCACCTGGAGAATTTCCACCTGAGTGCTCTGCCTTGGGCATATGTTTGAGCCTGAGATGCTCAGTAATCGGCATTCGGCATTCTCCCTGCACGAATGACCCAGCAGTCTTGTACATCTAGTCATCATGTCTTTAAATCTCCAGGCCTGGGAAGCCAGTGTACTTTGAATAATCTTTCTGCCATAGGAGCCACGAGCCATATCGTGCAGACTGCGCAGACTTTGAATGCCGTCTTGGCTAATGTAGTCAGGCTCTAGACATACAAAAGAATCTTATTGCCCAGTTAAAAAAAAAAAGGCTTGATGGTTATTAATCAAAGGATCGACCTGGTCCAAGAGTGGATTGATACTCTTTGGCAGCTGGCCTAGCTTGGCTGTGAATGAAAGTTTTCAGAATTATGTGGGACTAGTGTACAATATCAGAACTTTATTTATGCTGCAAATCTGTCTAAACAGTTGTCAAGTTATCTTTTAGGAAACTGGACTGGTGAATTTGAAAACTTGATGGCTCAGCTGAGAGTGACCATGGTGATTGTGAATTCTACCGGAGTGGATGCCGGACCTGGCAGAAGGACTGGCATCCTGATTCTCCACCACTGTAGATCACCAGAAAGAGTGGGCGGGAATGGGAGCTCTGGCGAGCCTGATGGTGCTGATATTCCTAGTTTGCCTGTGGTGCATTTGCCATGTTAGGTTCCTTCAGTGTTGCGATGCAGCCACAGTTGTCCAAGCAT
The DNA here is from genome assembly GCA_004025045.1 of Sigmodon hispidus. Taxonomy (NCBI): domain Eukaryota; kingdom Metazoa; phylum Chordata; class Mammalia; order Rodentia; family Cricetidae; genus Sigmodon; species Sigmodon hispidus. The sequence continues at coordinate 31,563 of PVIH01001681.1, read as the reverse complement.
TTTTAGCCATTGGAGTCAGTCCCCCTAAGTTTGTTTGGCCTCCTTAAAGGAGAAGCCTTAAGAATGTTTTGCAGGATGCGAGGCTTAGCACTGCACATGAGTACTCTGGCTTATGGGAACTCATGAGGAGTATGTCTGGTTGCATGCAGGTTGACACCAAACTACCTGCCTCTGTGAAAAGGGTGTCGGACGGGTCAGGGATTGTCTGGGTGGATGACACCCAGAGCGATACCTGTACATGTTCCTTTTGCACTTCAGAGACTAGACCTCTGCTTCTGCCTGCTTTTTTTTTTTTTTTTCTTAATAAAGAAGGGGGATCTGTAGGGAGCTGTGTTGTACCACGTTCTAAAGGTGGCGCTGGTTTCCGCCTTCCACCTTTCTCGATGGTGAGTCCTCTGGGGAGTAAACAACTCCTTATTGGCTGTAAGCAAGGATGGTGGCTTGCTTCCGGCACCTGGGGACCTATGGGCAATGTCTATGTGGCTTACTAGGATTGGAAGCCCAGAGGGTATTTAGCCATGAGCGGACTTCCCCCCGGGTTCGTTCATCGTTCGTCGTTTGTGAGAGAGTGTGTGAGAGAGTGAGTCGTTCGTCATATGTCTGAGAGTGAGAGTGAGTGAGTGAGTGAGAGACAAGAAGATAATTAAAGGCCCGAATAAACTGCAAAGAGAAGGATCAGTGTTGCGTGCTCCTTGCGGGACGAGGTGGCGCACGACACCTGATGACTGAATATGCTGAGCAATTCTTTAAATATCTTTCAGCCATTTGAGATTCTTTGTTGAGAATTCTCTGTTCAGAGCTGTACCCCATTTTCTGATTGGATTATTTGGTATTTTGGTCTCTAGTTTCTTGAGTTCTTTATATATTTTAGAGATCATCCCTCTGTTAGACATGGGGTTGGTAAAGATATTTTTCCCATTCTGTAGGCTGCCATATTGTCTTGACTCAGGCAACTCTGGAAAAACTATGCATTTGATTGTGGGCTTGCTTCAAGTTTTAGAGGGTCCATTATCATCATGGTGAGAAGAACTGAGACATTTAGCACAGGAGCAGTAGCTGAGAAGACAGGAGAGAGAGAGAGAGAGAGAGAGAGAGAGAGAGAGAGAGAGAGAGAGTTGGCCTGGCATAGGTTTTTGAAACTTCAAAGCCCACCTCCAGTGACACACCTCATCCAATAAGACCATACTTCCTAATCTTTCCCAAACAGTTTCACTAATTAGGGACCAAGCATTCAACCTGTGGACCATTCTCATTCAAACTATCACAACAATAATATAGTATATTTTCAGGAAAGATTAAATTAAAATTTAGTTCTTATATCATCTGCCTTCAACTACTAATTTCAGATATTAAATTTAATTTTAAAGATTTTTATTGATATTCTAGAAATACATAACACGGGCACACGGAGAGAGACTTTACTCATGTAAAAATGAGTGATTAGAGTTACTAATAAAGAAAAGAGTTATATGTTAAAGATGACTATCATTGCCCAATAAAATAATAAAGGAGAATTCTTAAGTTATACAATTCAAAAAAATAATAGTTTAGAATAAAAATAATAGGCTATTGACATATTGGACCTAAGCAGTTGTTACATTTTTTATCACAGGAAACTTCAAAAAATGAGTAAAATTTAGAATAAATCATTGGAAATAAAGCATATAGGAGGCTATAAATGTAATTTAATAGGAGATTAAGACAAAAGATTTTTTACATAATAGACTAATTCTGAAAAGAAACATTAAACAGGGGGCTGGAGAGATGGCTCAGCGGTTAAGAGCACCGTCTGCTCTTCCAGAGGACCCGGGTTCGATTCCCAGCACCCACATGGCAGCTAACAACTGTCTGTAGTTCCAGTTCCAGGCAAACACCAAGACAAATAAATAAATAAAGTTTAAAAACAAAAAAAAAAAGAAACATTAAACAAACATTAAATGGGATGCAATTATTACAGTAAATGCAAATTGGATTTAGGGAGCAGTAAGGGGCATACGTGGAGACATGATGTACTAAATAAATATAAAGCCCTAATATCTGACATTTAAATCAATGATTTGGGAAGCTGAAACACAGGTGAAGTAACAGAAAAGCTGTGTACCAAATTGACAAAATATTATGATTCAGGATCAAAATAGACAGTCAATTGCTAGCATTAAGAAAGGCAGAAAGTAGGGAAGTAGCCTTTAACAGCAAGATATGAAACCAGTTATTACAAGTAAAGGCCATATAAATGGGATGGATAATTCTATACTGTGCCTCGCAGAAGCACTGAGGATTAATGAGATGACAACATACTCTCATCGGATATGAAAGGAAGGTGATGAAACTGAGAGAGGAAAGGGTTTCATTAATCAGAAAATACATTCTGTATGAAGGTGAGAATTTATAGGCTTGAAATTTTTGTACTGGATGTAAAGTAAAAAAAAAAAAAAAAAAAAAAAAAAAAAAAAAAAAAAAAAAAAAAAAAAAAAAAAAAAAAAAAAAAAAAAAAAAAAAAAAAAAAAAAAAAAAAAAAAAAAAAAAAAAAAAAAAAAAAAAAAAAAAAAAAAAGTCTTGCCACTCTTTTAATGGTTTATTCAAACAGAAAGTCGTCATCAAGCATGGTGAGTCTTGTAATCCTAGCACTTGATCAAGGTAGGAAGAATTGGCAAGAGTTCAAGGACAGTCGAGGCTACATAGTGAGTCCCGGGCCATCTTGGGTTACAGTAAACAAGTCAATACAAAAAAGGAAAAAAGAATGAAAGAAAGAAGAAGTAAAACAACAACAATAAAAACCCTAATCACCATTGAGTCCTTTCTAACTGCACAAGGCAGGTAAATACTTATCTGTGTGTAAAGCTCACCAAGTCAGTCTCTAATTTTTCTGACAATTATCTAATATCTCAAATAGGCTCACATTAATTTACAGCCTACCATCATTTAATAGTAAACCTAAGTACATATAAGTTCTATAACATATACAAATTCATAACTTGTATTAAATTTCTATGTCATTTGCCATATTCCACAGAGTGCTATACATATTAAATGGTGGCTTATTAAACATGCTTGAATGACTCCCTCATATGATGATGCTTACTTAAATTATTTATCAGATTAATGCTGCTCCATTTTAAACTCCAGTTTTACAAAGAGATGGCTGAATCCTTTCAATATTTTTTATCTAGACAGTTCACAATGTTAAGCTTTGATAACAGAAGGTGTTGCAGGTACATTGATGCAGGGAGTGATGCTTCTTCCCCTAGGTCTGGTGTGTTCTTAAAGCCAAGCACCAGCAACAAGGACATTTTCTCCGGTATCTGCTGCCTTGTGCATGCTGCAGCTAAGCTCTGATGGCCAAGTTTTTCTCAGACACCCTATTTGACAAATTTATTGCCATGTACTTACTTAGCAAGTCATCTCCCTGTGCATGACTCCCTCTGGTATCTTCCCAGATCACTTTGCAGCAATCCACTAGCTTTTCCCTAAGTACTGTGTATTATCCTTGAGGCTCTGGTCACCCTTTGTGAACCTCTACTACTATATTCTTTAGAGTTCTTTTCACAGCTTCTCAGAAGATCTTCAGTTGGCCACAATCCCCATTAAGCTTAATTATTCCTAATGTTACATTTGTTTAATAACATGGGGTTTGTTTCTTGCTTGCAGTTTGATACACTGCATTGTGTGTGTGCGTGTACATGTGCATAAGCAGATATATGTTCATGCATGTGTGATATATATGCATGTATATGCTAATGAGCATTAAGATAAATGTAATTTTTAAATATAGTTTCTTTTTTATTTTTTTTAATTTTTATTTTATTATTATGAACAAAGAAGTCACATTTTCTATCCTTGTATATCCTTATTCAAGGTTCCTTCTCCCTCCCACCACATCAGGTCATTCTCTCTTCTCCACAATTCCCCATCCCCTCTCTGGGCAGGCAGCAGGCAGTCCCAAGGTTTAGATATAGTTTCTATACTGTCATTCACCTTGGTTTTTGAGACAGAGTTTCCCTACTGGAACCAAGGATTCACTGATTCAGCTAAACTGACAGGAGATTTGCCTGTCTCTGCCTTCCTAGCACTGGGACTAGAAGTATTCACCGTCTTTCTTGATTGGGGATGGGAGTCAAACACTTAGGCTTATGTTGCTAGAACTTTGCTGACTGATATTTCTCTCCATTTTCTAACATGGTTCCCATATGAGATAGTAATTACCATATTATCTCACTAGAAAGTAGACTTAGAAGACCTTTGCCAATCTCATATAGCTAACTGGTTGTGTTACTTTTCTATATTGATGGGATACCTTGAGGAGGGAAGTTTTAAAAGAAAGAGTTTGTTGTGACTTACAGTTCTAAAGCGATATGAGTCTGTCATGATAAGGAGATATGGTCCTAAGTGGCACGGTGGTGGAAACAGAGAACTGAAAGCTCCTTAAACCACAGCTCAAAGCTGCTAGTGTGAACTGGGAATGGCATCTGCCTTTGAAATCTCAAAGCTTGTCCCCAGTTCCACACTTCCTCCAGCAAGACCATACCTCTTAAATTTACCCTATCAACACTGTTAGCCAGGCACCAAGGATTCAAACATTTGAGCCTATGGGGAACATTTACATTCAAACTACTGCTGATACAAAAATAGGTATGTGAACTGATATTTTTTTTAAGTGCATAGGTCAAGTACTCAATTATTTAAGGCTATGTATACTGAAAATACCTCATCTTATATTTGAAGTCTAGTTGTATAAGAAAGTTTATTCATTTTTTTTTATAAATCAGCCATTATGATACTTTTTAATCCCTATAAAATGTAATAATTGGCTTTATTAACTTGACATAACCTAAGACTACCTTGGAAGAGAATCTCGATGAAGGATTGCCTACATTGGATTGGCCCTGTGGGCATGTCTATGAAGTGGGTGTCTTAATTGAATGAGTTAGATCAATATGATGCTGGAATACTAAGCCCACCATGGGTGTCTCTATTCCATAGGCAAGAAGTCCTGAACAGTTAAAGAGTGGAGAATCAAGCTGAATGCCAAGCAAACAAGTAAGTATGCATCATTCATTGTCTCTCAGCTCTTTACTGTGGATATGATATGATCAGCTATATTAAGCTCCTGCCACTGTGACTTCCCTAACACAAACCCTTTCTCCTCCAAGTTGCTTTTTGTCAAAGTATTTTATCATAGCAACAGAAATGAAAGTAGAATATAGTCATATGATACAATCTTATTCCCAGCATACTAGGCATCTGCCTCATATTTCAATTATTATATTAACTTGATAATAATGCACTGATAAATTGCAAAGCTTTCCTGGGGACCATAAAGTACAGTTAATTTTATTTTACATCTAATAACTGAGATCTGAGTGCCAATGAAGTTGTAGCTGTCATGTCCAAATTTAGCAATCAGATGATTCAGTGAGAATGAGAATGTGGCATGTAGTAAGTGTTTAATAACTAAGAAATGAATCAATCTGTTGTATAGATAGATGGACACTATTTCTTCATGAAACTGTTACCTTTAGGTTAATACTATGTTCAGTGCGCATGGCAATATCATAGAGTTTAAGTATGTGCTAAGCATTGTGATTTCCCATTTTCACCTGAAATGTGAAATGACTGTTATATTAAAGATAATACAGCCTTTTGTGTAAGTGGAATAGTTTGGCCTTGATTTACCCAATCTATCCTTGGATTAGCAGCTATGACTTTTCACTTTGAGGTGTAATCATAGGATCCCCAGGACAGCTTAGATATACAGTGACCACTGCATCAGCTTGCTGCACAGTAGTGGGACTTGCTACCCATAAGATGCTAAATATCTATCATAGAGGCACTAAAAGAGTCCTAATGAGGGCTGAGACACAGGAAAGATGACAGAAGTTGTTATAGAAGACTTAAGGTAGATGCTATGCTTACTGCTCACATGGGTCTTGTTTGATTACCTCTAAAATAAGATATCATTGTTCCATTAATTATTTAGAATCATTTGGTAATTTGTATTATCTCCAGATACTGATGATAATACAGCCAGCTTCTACTTTTCTCTGAAGTCACAAAAGTATGCTCAGCTTGCTTCAAATTCCCAATCTTGAAAACTCATTGATAGACTACTCTATATACTTTCCCTTCCTGAACATTACAGGGTCTCTGAAGGTTGATTTGTCAGGCTCTGCAACCTCAGTTTAGTAGTGTGGTTCTGAGCAGGTTGTAAGATATATATAATAAAAATAAAAATATATATGTGGGTAGAGCATTTTTTATATCTATATTAGCCAGGATTCTCCTGAGAAGCAGAACTTATAGAATAAACATATAGTAATAATTACATTTTATATTCAATTTTATTTATTGAGTTTATATATTGCCTAGATAATATATTCAATATATGAATTCAATATGATATATTGAATATATAACATAATGTATAACTAACAGAAGGTCCAAGAATCTAGTAATTGTTCAGTCAACAACCTGGACGTCTGAACTGGTCTTCAGCATATGTCAGAATTCTGAAATGTAAACGCTAATGTGAGGAAAGGAAAGAACTTGCCAGCAAAAGTAATCAGGTAAAGAGAGCAAGCTTCCTTCTTCTATGTGTTGTAAAGTTGATAACCAAGAATATCCCTTACAAGTCCATTCATTGTCAATTTGACACACAATCATATCTCCTCATGTCATGCTTAATTCCAGATGAAAACAATAACGAGGTCATAATTATACCTAATATGATATAATCATCTCACATAAAATCACAAATGCATTACATATTTAATCAGCTCTTAATAATTCTGTTTTAGCCATTGTTCTATTTCTGTGAAAAGACATCATGACTAAAAAACTCATTAAAAAAAAGGCATTTAATTTGGTATTGCTGACAGTTTCAAAGGCTTAATCTATTATTATCATGGTAGGAGGCATGATGGCAGAAACACAGTGGCAGGCAGATATGGTTCTGGAAAAGGAGTTGAGAGCTGTATCCTGATCCACAAACAGAGAGAGACAGAGAGAGAGGCAGAGACAGAGACTAGGCGTTTTGAAACCTCAAAACCCACCATTCTTTGATGACACTCTTTCTCCAACAAGGCCATACCTACCCCATCCCAAGAAAGCCACACCTCATAATTCTTATAATCTTTAAAAAAAATTGCCCTCCTTAGAGACTAAAATATATGAACTTTTGGGAGCCATTCTTGCCCTAATGACCACAGTATCTTTTATAGATATTGTTTCTAGCACTATTGTGTTTTTAGAGATCTTTGCATGCTTAGGGCCATCATATCCATCATATACAACTTACAATTATTTTTAAGATAAAATGGACAATTTTTACTAGAGATTGTGCAGAAGGTAATAAATTTAACATCATACAAACACATATAAACTTAGCCAATATAGCTGAAAACTGCTAAAACTTAAAAACTATAACTAGATTTTTATCTATTAAAGCTATAACTTTTTTATAAAATTATAGTTCCTCCTTTTTTATAGAATAATTAGTACTAGAGAAACCAACTGAAGGTTTGCTTCCTCTGTCATTCTTTTATTCCAGTGACAACTGAGGAAACTCCAGCTGGTTTTTGACCCCTCTCATAGGAAATAGGCAGTCCCATGTTTTATTTGTTTTGCTAATTCTGTGCCAAAGCCATTCCCAGAGTCTCTAAGCATTTTTGCAATAGATCATATGAATGAAAGGTAAAAGTAAAAATTATAAAATGCACAACATTGATGGTAATAGTTGAGCTTAGGGACCTCTGAGGTGTGGTTACATAAGCTTTTCAAAAAGCACAAAGAATCTATAAGCAAGTGTTAAGTAATAGAAACTTGGGAGTGACTGACCCCACTGCTTTGACAGGAACAAGCAAAATATTCTCCATTCCATTATATGTCTTACGATCCATTCCATCCCCTGTGAGACATAGATTAATGCTACAATACCAAGAAGGAAAATGTGATTATATCAGATTTTATTGTAATACCATTATCGATTTGCTGCCACAATAATGTAGATGTACATTGCTTTACTTCAGTAAGTTTTGTGTTTTTCTACATTTCTCCTTGGAGATTTGAAAGGCCATATCTATAAAATTTCAGCCATGATTCTGCAATTGGAAATCCTATCTATTGTTCTAAAGTTATCTTTAATCTAACTATTTAGGTAGGCAGAAACTATCATGATGATAGAATGTATACACGTAGTACTATAAATTCTCAATTATTGGGTTCCTATCTCAAGCATACGTTAACATTTACCGCATTATCAAGACACACTGAGAGAATTTTTTTCCCTCTAAACTCAGTCATTTTTATGTGTGGAAATGACATGAATTCTGTAGTGTTACAGATTCAGACTTAAACATTCAAAAAGCAATGGTGCCAAGCTTTCTCACACTAACTCACTTTGAAATGTAAAGAATATATTTTCCAGTCTTACTAAACTAAAGCAAAGCAGTGTTTCCCCTTTGAGAGCTCCCTGCCTTCCCTTTATTGAATGCCATTTGAATTGATTTCTACTCACATTTTTGTTTGTTCCTTCTCCAGTACCAGTGTGCAGTGAATGATGGTTTAATGTGTACAGTCAGAGATCTTCTAAAGATTCTGTTGTCTTAGATAACCAGTGTTGCTATAACACAAGCATAATTCTTTGTCCACCTATTTTTTACCTTTACTGTCTCCCTAGACCACCTCATCTACTTTCATGGTTATAAACATGGCCCCTTGAGAATTCTTTCCACGATTGTATCTTTACTTTAAATCTAGTTTCCTAGTTAAATTCCTGCAGCCAGCCAGCCCCTTGTCATCTGATGTCTCAAAACACCTTGGATTTCAAATATTCAGAGGGAAGTTTGTACAGAGGGAAGGTACAACCTGCACCTCTACAGCTTCCCCCTCACTATCCATCCAGTTATCCGTGTGGGGAAGCTGGGAATTAGCTTTGAATTTTCTGTCCTCCTCTCTTCTAGTATCCAATCATTCAGGAGGTTCTCTTGAATCTTTTATTAAAATACACTCCAAATTTTGTCATTTGGTTCACATTTGTTACCACCACCCTTACCCTAGTTATCTGTAGTTATAGGAATTTCTGTCCCACCTGACAATCACAAATACTCAATATGCAGCAGTTGATTCCCAAATAATTGACTCAGAGGCTTAATATTACAGTAAAGGCTGAACCAGGCATTGAGGCTTCTTACTATCAGGCTGTTACACTTAAATTACCCCATAATTCTATTTATGTTTATACACATGGCTTGGCACCTTTTCTCATTGCAGAATTCTCATCTTGCTTCCTCTGCATCTGGCCTCAGTTTGCTACATTTGCCTTTCTTCATCCCAGAATTCTCTTAGTCTTATTTCCTGCCTCTCCTGGCAAATCAGCATCCTATTAAGCCAATACAAGTAAAATCTTTACAATGTGCAAGAACATTATCCCACAGTCACCACCAGAGTCAACCAATTGCTGTGTCAGGGTCTAGTTAGGATTCTCTTTGCTTTTCTCACACAGCAAAAGAGTTCCTTTAAAAATGGAAAGATGTGGGGCTGAAGAAACAACTCACTGGATAAAGCACTTGCCACCCAAGCCTGAGGCACTGAGTTTGTATCTTCAGACCCCACATAAATGCCAAGTGCTATGGTGGCCCACATACGATTGAGTTCTCAGATGGTGATGACAAAGGATGGGGGTTAAAGCAGGAGGACCAGCTCCAGGTTCAATGAGACACCCTGTCCCAGAAAATACAGCGGAGCGTGATTTAGGAAGACACCTAATGTGAACATATGTTTAAAAAATGAAACAAATACAAATTAAAAATTTTGGTCAATAGAGAAGAATATTCTGAAGCATTCTAAGGAAAAGACTCATTGTGACAAAGCAATTAGCTTATCTGGAATAACATGAACTTCTTTTATAAGACATGATAAAGCCTAGATATTAGGTTTTAAGTCACATCTAAGGTTTGGGCTCCTGATCAGGAGAATGAGCCATCTTGGCAGCCTTCTTGCCATCTTTTACCCTCTGCCAGGGCTGCTCCAACTACTTCACCCCTATCTCAGAACTGGGGATGATGTGCACTTCCCTGCACAGGAGATCCTGAATTCTGCCCCACCCTGAGGTCTCTGTTTGAATACTACATACCTAGAAATGTCTTTCTGTTCTAGCCCCTCCATTGCCATTATTAATGACTTTTGAAACAACCTTATCACCTCCAAAGTACTTAAAAAATAAAATACAAAAGAAATTCCCAAACAATTGCAATTGATTACATATGCACCTTTTAAATTGGCTGCATTTCTTTCTGAGGAAAAAGCTCCATGAAGCAGGGATATTGACTACTTTATGTGACTTCCGGGCCCCAAGCCTAGCACTGTTGTTCCCGCAGAAAACGACAAGTAAGCATTCAGCCATGTCACATACATTGCCATTTACTGCATCTTGTCTTTGACCTTCATTCACCATTGTCCCCATTGTCTACTCCAAGTAAGGGAGTAGATGAGGGACAGATGACTCACTATCTGACAGGTAGATAGTTGGTCATAGTGCCACCTCAGTTTACATGAAAAGAGAGACTGAAAGTTTTGTGTGCATTGTCCTTAATTCAGGAGTAGCTCCTCACACTTTTCTTCTCGTTGTATTGGTCAGAATTAGTGGTACGGTCCAGATTTACTGCAGGGAATTGGCACATGAAAGACCCCTGAAGTATTCCATTCCCAGTCACATCTGTTATTCCATTCAAATGTTCTGCCATAAAAACTCAGACGTCCTCAGAATTCCTTGTGTTTTTATTATCTATTGAAAATGAGTGTGCATACATAATGTATATTAAATATATATCACTAGTGTATAATGGAATTTCATTTAGAATGTTTCTATAACTTAAGTAGTTAGTGTACTTTATACCTGAAGAAAATCTTGAAAAATCATGTTTTGTAACATGTTAATATTATAAAAACTATGCTGTATTCATTGGTAGAAAAACTAGAAATAAAGAAAATGAAAATATTCTTTAGTCATAAAAATAAATATTATCAAGTGTAGTGCAAATTTGGATTGTGTAAAAAGGAGACTGAGAGCCAAATATCAGGGAAAGGCTAAAAATTCAGAGAAAGGAAGCATGGTAGCTAATTTTTATCTAGCTATATTATAATTTTTTTCAGCCTCACTCCTGGTCGTTTTTTTCTCTGTTGGGTTTTGAAGAGCCTTAAATATCTTTTTTGTTATCTGTACTTTATTTAGGTTAGAAAGAAAGGTGTGAGCTATTTTATTTTGTAGCTAGCCTTGAACTCATAGAAACAGAGGAAGATTTGTCTCTGGAGTTATGGGATTAAGGGTGTAGGTTACTATTTTTGGCTTTGTCTGTGCTGGGATTTAAAGTGTGTGTTATTGTCTTTGTACTTAAGGATTAAGAAATTTTTAAGTTGTTTGACTAGGTTTTGATTGTGTGTATAATTTTTTGAATATTTCAGGTTTTGTTAAATATGTAACATATCACCACAATCAAGTACAGTTTGTTCCTTTAACAAATACATACATGTAGAAGGATATAAACGAAAAAATGGCACTGAGACCTCATTGTTCTTTATATCAAAAATGTTGTCAATTGTTGGGCCCTTCTGAGGCCGCAGGGTTGAGGCCCAGTATAAATTCATAAGCCTTCCCAGAGTTTGGCGACCTGTGTCTGGCCATAACTCCATGTGTGAGTGACTCAGCATAGCCTGATCTAAGACCGCCTCTGCCTTTAAGAATCCCACACATCCTGGAAACACTTACAATGGTTAAGCAAGGCATAATCCTTACAATAGTAGCTTTGAAAAATACAATAGGAGCAGAGAAAAGATTCCATAAAGTTCATAGAAGCTGTTAAGTTTTGCTCAGAATTTGTGAGGCTGGGCTGACATGAAAAAGCATAAGAAAACCAGAATAGATCACTGGGACAGATTCCAAAATGAGTTTGTGTTCAATTCCAATGCATATTGACAAATATCACACCTGGACAGCTTCAGTCAGATCACAATCCAAAAAAGTCTCAGCAGCTGAATGCTAAAGAAACATTACATCTAGAAGAAAACATTGAAGATAAAGTATATAGTGTGTAAAAGGTCACAGAAAAACAAAGAGTAGGGTCTATCACAGGAAAACAAGTGCACAGCAAGAAGCCACACCATAATAGTTCTTGCACATTGTAAGTAAGAAAGCAGAAATTCCAACCAAGAGACAAGTTAGCAGCCTCTACCAAAATGGTCATTTGACTCAGCAGTATGCTTACATGCTTTCTAAGAATCTATCCCCAAAGTGACACTATCAGTAGGCACAAAAGGACATTAGGTATGAGAGACTATTGATTGCAGTACTATTTTCAAAGCCAAATGTATACATAAGACTACCATTTAATTAACAAAAGAGAACTAAATAAAGCATGAGCTATGCTATGTAGACTCTGCAGCAATAAATGAAATTGGAGTAATTTTACTAATAGAAAATATCTGCAACAGAGATTTAAGTGAAAAATCTCAGGTAAGTAAAAGTGGGTTTTGTATACCACTATGCACATAGGGAAAAACAACTGGTGTTTAGACTGGAAATATAAAATTATAATTATTAGATTTAAGAGCTTTCAAATTTTGGCATTTTGGGGGCCTGGAAAGGTATTAGAAGTACTGACTGCTCTTCCAGAGGACTGGGGTTTAATTCTCCAGCAACAACTTGGAAGCTCACAACATCTATAGCTCCACTACCAGAAGATCTGACACCTTCACATCAATGCACATTAAAAAAAAAGTTACATAAAATATCTTTTGCTTTCTTTTTGTATTTTTATTTACATATTTATTATATGATGATTTTAAATCATGCACCCCATCAAACTCAGTTATCAGTCCTCTCAGATTCATACCCCCTCTTATGATTTCCCTATTTATAAAAACGCCCATTCATGCTGCTCATTTACTTACTAGAACATAACTGAACTCCCAGTGGCCAGACCCTTAAAGAAAACAAGTCTTTCCTCACCCACACTCCTGCCAGAGGCCATCAATGCAGAAGTGAGGCACTGTGTCATTTAGCTATTTTCTAGCCTTGAGCTCTTGTATACAATGATATCATTTTTTTTTATGTTCAATAATGAGTGAGTACATCCTCTGCTTCTCTTTCTGGGTTTGTAATACCTCGCTAAGGAGGATATTCTCCAAATCCATCCATTTACCTGTGAATATTAGGATAATATTTTTTCTTACTGCTGAGTAGTACTACATTGTGTAGATGTACCACAGTTTGTTAATCCATTCCTCAGATGAGGTTGTTTCAAGATTCTTGCTATTACACTATTACGAATAATGCTGCTATGAACATAGTTGAGCTAATGTTTCTAGGGTGCAAATGCATCCTTAGGGTATATGCCTAAAAGTGGTAAGGCTGGGTCCTTGGGGAGATTGATTTCCAGATTTCTGAGAAACCGCCATACTGCATTCCAGAGTGGCTGAACAAGTTTACACTCTTACCAACAATGAAGGAGTGTTCTACTTGCCACATAAGGCATAGTAACTTCTGCTGAGAATTGCCTCTTTAGTTCTGAACCCCATTTTTTAATTGGGTTATTAAGGGTTTGGAGCACTAGTTTCTTGAGTTCTCTATATATTTTAGAGATCAATACTCTGTCACTTGTAGGGTTGGTGAAAATCTTTTCCCATTCTGTAGGCTGCCATTTTATCTTATTGAATTTTTCCTTGGCCTTACAGAAGCTTCTCAGTGTCAGGAGATCCCACTTATTGGTTGTTGTTCTTAGTGTCTGTGCTACTAGTGTTATATTTAGGAAGTAGTTACCTGTGCCAAGGAGTTGGAGGGTATTTTCCACTTTCATTTCTATCAAGTTCGGTGTATCTGGGTTTATGTTGAGGTCTTGGTCCACTTGGATTTGAGTTTTGTGCAAGGTGATAGGTTTGGATCTATTTGCATTGTTCTACACACTACTATCCAGTTATGCCAACACCATTTGTTGAAGATACTATCTTTCTTCCTTGAATATTTTACACTTCTTTGTCAAAAATCAGGTTTTCATGGGTGTGTGTGTGAATGTTGGGATCTTCAATACTATTCCATTGATTCACAAGTCTGTTTTTATGCTAGTACCAAACTGTTTTTATTACTGTAGCTCTATAGTATAACTTGAAGTCAGGGATGATGATGCCTCCTGAGGTTCCCTTGTTGAGCAAAATTATTTTGGCAATTCTGGCTTTCCTGTTATTCCAAATGAAGTTGATTATTGTTCTTTCAAGGTCTGTAAAAAATTGTGTTGGGATTTTGATGGGAAGTTTGTTGACTCTGTAGATTGCGTTTGGTAAGATTGCCATTTTTACTATGTTGATCCTGCCTATTCAGGAACATGGGAGAGCTTTCCATTTTCTGATATCCTCTTCAATTTCTTTCTTCAGTGATTTAAAATTTTTGTCAAATAGATCTGTTACTTCTTTGGTTATTGTTACTCCAATGTATTTAATACTATTTGCAGCTATTATGAAGGGTAATGTTTCCCTTATTTCTTTTTCAGCTCTTCTATCTCTAGTGTATAGAAGGGCTACTGATTTCTTTGAGTTAATCTTGTATCGTGGTACATTGATTCAGGTGTTTAACAGCTGTAGAAGTTCCTTGGTAGAATTTTGTGGGTCACTTATATATACAATCATATCATCTGTGAATACAGATAGTTTCACTTCTTCTTTTCCAATTTGTATCCCCTTAATCTTTTTTCATTTCTTATTGCATTAGCTAAAACTTCAAGAACTATATTGAATAGATAAGGGGAGAGAGTACTTGTCTAGTTCCTGATTTTATTGGGATTGCTTTGTGTTTTTCCCCATTTAGTTTGATGTTGGCCATGGGCTTTTTGTAAATCGCCTTTATTATATTTAGATTTATTTCCCTGTATTCCTGATTTCTCCAGGAATTTTATCATAAAGGAGTGTTGGATTTTGTCAAAGGTTTTTTTTCAGCATCTAAGGAGATGATAATGTGGGATTTTTTTTCCTTCAATTTATTTATATGATGGATGACATTTACAGTTTTCTGTATGTTGAACCATCCCTGCATTTCTGGGGTGAAGCCTTCTTGATTGTGGTGAATGACTTTTTTATGTTGTTGGATTCAGTTTGCCAGAATTTTGTTGAGAATTTTTGCATCAATGTTCATGAGAGAAATTGGTTTGTAATTCTCTTTCTTTGTTGTGTCTTTGAGTGACTCAGGTATCGGGGTTACTGTGGCCTCATAAAAAGGGTTTAGCAATATTCCATTAGTTCCTTCTGTATGAAACAGTTTAAGGAGTATTGGTATTAGCTCTTTTTTGAATGTCTGCTAGGACTCTATACTGAAACACTCTAGGCCTGTACTTTTTTTATTTGGGAGACTTTATGACAGGTTCAATTTCCTTTGGTGTTAAAGAACAGTTTAGTTCTTTAATTTGATCTTGATTTTACTTTGGTAAATGGTACCTGTCCAGAAAGCTGTCCATTTATTCTAAGTTTTCCATTTTTGTGGAATATAGACTTTCAAAATATGACCTGATAATTCTCTGGATGTCCTGGGGGTCTGTTATTATGTCCCCCTTTTCACTTTTGATTTTATTAATTTGGATACTTTCTCTCTCCTTTTTGGTTAGTTTGAATAAGGTTTTATCTATCTTGTTGACTTTCTCAAAGAACCAACTCTTTGATTCATTGATTCTTTGTGTTGTTCTTTTTGTTTTAATTTTATTGATTTTTAGCTTTATGTTTGATTATTTCATGCCATCTACTCCTTCTAGGTGAGTTTGCTTCTAATCATTCTAAGGCTTTCTGCCGTGCTGAAAGTTCTCTTGTATGGGATTTCTCTAGTCTTTTCATGTAGGTATCTAGTGCTATGAATTTTCCTCTTTTTTCCTTTTTTATTATGAATAAAGTCTCTTTTTTTTATCCATGTATCCCCTTGTTCAAATGGAGCTGGTATTCTTCTTCATCGATCCCAATTATTCTCAGGTCTGGCCTTTTCATGGTGTCCTGAATTTCCTGGACATTTTATGTTATGACATTTTTGGTTTTAGTGGGTTTTTTTTTAACTGATGTATTACCACTATTGAGTCTTCCACCCCAGAGATTCTCTCTTCCATCTCTTGTATTCTGTTGGTTATGCTTGAATCTATGGTTCTAGGTCTTTTTTTCAAATTTTCTATTTCTAGTTTTGTCTCGGTTTGTGCCTTCTTTATTGTTTCTATTTCAATTTTTAATTCCTGGAATGTTTCTTTCACCTGTTTGTTTTCTTTCTTTCTTTTTTTTTTTTTTTTTTTTTTTTTTTTTTTTTTTTTTTTTTTTTTTTTTTTTTTTTTTTTTTTTGGTTTTCTTTATTTTCTTTCAGGGATTTGTTTATCTCTTATAATTTTCTATCTGTATTTTCTTCTATTTCTTCAAGGGAGTTTTTTTTTTTATATTCTCTCTTAAGGCTTCTATTAGTTTCATATAGCTATTTTTAAGGTCATTTCTTTCTGTTCCTTCTTCGTTGTTATGTTCAGGTCTTGAAGCTATAGAACCACTTGCTTGTTCTGGTTGTATCTTCTTGACTTTTGTATTGTTGTATGTATTCTTGCACTGGCATCTGCCCATTATTCCCTCAGTTCACTCTGGTTAGTTCTTCATCGGCTCTTAGTGGGTTGTTGGTCTGAAGACTCTTAATCAGCTATGTGCTCAGAAGGTCAGCTGCTCTCGTGAGATCACAGTGCTACAATGCTAGTCATCACTTCTTGTCCTCTGACCTCTCAGTTGTGCACCCAGGGACTCTGCTGTTCTCCTGATGCTATTATGCCATCCATGTTCTGGGTAGACTGTGTTCAGCAATGAAGCTGAGTACCCATCTCAGGGCCTCGGTTTAGGTGGCAGAAGTTACCATGTGACCTCTGACCTCTCAGCTATGCGCCTAGGGATTCCAATGCTCCCCTGCTGCCATTATGCCAGCTGTGGTCTAGGCAGATTGTATTCCACCTGTCTCCGTGAGTGGACATCATTGCCCAACCTCTCACCTCTCAGCTGTGCAGTTGGAGACTTTGCCACTCCCCTGCTGCTATCAAGCCAGCTGTGTTCTTGGCAGACTGATCCATGCAGCAGCTGAGTGCCCACCCATCTCAGGGCCTAAGTTCAGTTGTCTAAAAGTTACATAAATTATTAAGAAAAAAAAGGATGTCAAGTATTGGCGCTTTCATGTGATTATCCCTAATTTATAGCATTAACTTTTATTTTTCGTGGTAACCATTAAAAGTTATATCTTCAAGATAGAATTAAGTACATGCCAGACTTTCCTTAGATAGTTCTGATTTCTTTTGTCACTCCTGAAAGTGTCCTTTTGTAGACCCCTGTCAAATAGTCATATAATATGATAGAAAAAACAGACTGAAAAACAAGTGTATTAATTGCTTTTTTTCATTATTGATACAAAATAATAGACAAAATCACCAGAAAGGCTGTTTCATGGCTTCAGAGCGTTCAACCCATCATGGCAGAACATCTATATGGTGGCTAGAGTGGCTGGTCACATTATGGTGACTGACCAGGAAGCCTAAAAGAAACCAAGCTGAGCCAGGCTCTAACTCCCACTGGCCACTCAGAAGTAGTCCTACTTCTTCTAGCTGGATTCAACATTCTGCACATCCTCCAATCTCCCAAAACAGAATGACCACATGTTTAAACACAGTAGCCTATGAGAAACACTGCAGACTCAAATCATAACAAATGATAACTGAATAAATAGAAAAGTAAAGAGCACAGAGAAAAACAATTTTGAAATACCACCTTACACCTGCCAGAATGGCTAAGACTAAAAACACAGGTGACAGCCTATGCTGGAGGGGTTGTGGAGCAAGGGGAACACTCCTCCATTGTTGGTGAGACTGTAAACTTGTTCAGCCACTCTGGAATGCAGTATGGTGGTTTCTCAGAAAACTGGGAATCAATCTCCCCAGAGACACAGCAATAACACTACTGGGCATATACCCTAAGGATGCATTTGCACCCTAAAAGCATTAGCTCAACTATGCTCATAACAGCATTATTTGTAATAGCAAGAATCTTGAAACAACCTAGATGAACCTCAACTGAGGAATGGATTAACAAACTGTGGTACATCTACACAATGCAGTACTACTCAGCAGTAAGAAAAAATGTTATCCTAAAATTTACAGACAAATGAATGGATTTGGAGAATATCCTCCTGAGAGAGGTATCACAAACCTAGAAAGATAAGCAGAGGATGCACTCATTCATTAGTGGACTTAAAAAATAAATAAATAAATAAAGATGTCATTGTATAAAGAGCTAAAGGCTAGAACATAGTTAAATGGCACCATCTTTCACTTCTGTATTGATGCCTCTGGCAGGAGTGTGGTTGAAGAAGGTCTTGTTTTGTTTACAGGGTTGGCCACAGGATGTTTAATTATGCCCCTTTAGATAAAGAGACAGCATGAATGGGCTTTTTCGTAAATGAGGAGATCATAAGAGTGGGTGTGAAACTGAAAGGACTGATAACTGAGTTTGATGAGGTATATGAGGTAAAATTACCAAATATTTTAAAAAAGAAAGAAAGAGAAAAAGAAAAAAGAAATACTGTAATTAATATCAGGGTTTCACTGGCTTTGTACCTCTTAAAGGCTTTGTTTATTTTTTAAGTTTTATGGAATTATATGATATGTATTTGTCTTAGTTTTCTTAAGTTATAGTAGAATTCTGTAGTAAGTCCATATTTTCTTGTGTCTGTTTCTGTTACTGCTGTTTTTAATTTTTAGTATATTATTAGTATTTCAAGCAGGTTACAAAGAATGCATTTGTTAAAATCATTCATTGAATTTAGGTTTAATTTTGCTATCTAAAAACTCACCAGTTTTTTCAGATTCTTCAATTCATTGAAACAAATTCATAATATATGTCCTTATGATTTTCTGGAATTTCATTCATATCTGTTATAATGCTTCAATTTCTAGTTTTATTGAAGTAGGTCTTCCCTTTTTTGTTTAATTTGGTTAAGAATTTGCCAATCATGTTTATACTTAAAAATAAATAAATAAATAAATAAATAAATAAAGTGCAGAGAGACATTTATCTTTTTTATTAGTTGATTGGTTGAAACTTTATCCATGTATATAATACATTCTGATCACATTAATCCCTCCAGCATCTTCATGTCCTTCTTCCTCCCAACTCCTACTCATGGAGAATTCCCATTATACTGTCATGATGTTTTGTTTTATATTTGGTTTTGCTTAGTGACCCACTGGGTTTAATCAAGGCCACTTGTGTGATCATGAATATAAAACTATCTAAAGAAGCATATATAAATTACTAGTAGCTACATCACTGAAGACTTTCTGACTTCCATCAGTGTGACCTGCTATTAGCTCCCCTGGAAAAGGCAGGACCCATGACCTCTTTGCCATCTGTGACTGAATGCAGCTGCAGTAGTTGTTTGTAAGTTCATGAGTGCCATGGTCATGTCAAAAACACATGGCTGCATTTCACAGTCCTGTTCCCTATCAACTGATTCTTATATTCTCTACTACGCAATGTTCTCTAAGCCTTACGAGAGATAGTTTAGCTGCCTCATTTAAAGCTGAGCACTCGACAACAGTCACTTGTTCTCAATAACCTGATCAGCCAGGAGTATGTATTAACTCTTTGATGCTAACTTTTTGATCAAGGTTGAAGACAGCATTAGTCTATGGTTAGAAAAATAAATATTTAGGAGGCAGTTTGACATGTCCAGTTTATCAAAACAAGAATAGTAGGTTCACTCCTAGTGCCCATGTGGCCTTCCCAGCCATGGACATCTAACAAGTTCCACAGTGCCAAGCATGAGAAACTCCTAAAGGATAAGTTGCAGACACAGTCAGAGACCAGTTGCTTACCTCCATGACAATCATCCACTATTTTACCAGTAAACATCTTGCCTGGCCAAGCTGGGTATTTTAGATAACTACATAAAAATTTAAAGTAATTCTTAAAACCCCAAAATGAAAAGATGTAAGTCAAAATATATTTTAGTCAGTGTCTATTTATTAAAAATACGTAGGATAATATTAAATGTCAATTATTTGACTCAAGTCCTCTCTTGAAGCCAAAAGAAAAACATACAACTATCTTGAACTGGTTTCATGAATTATGCTACTGTTGGCACTGTTTGTGATAGTGTTGCGCATAACACAGAATGAGTCAACTAACACTTATACTGGTATCATTAAGTGTGAGGATTCAGCTGGGCATGGTGGCTCATGCCTTTAATTCCAGTACTTGAGAGGCAGAGGCAGTAGGATCTCAGTGAATCTGAGGCCAGCCTGGTCTGCCTAGTCAGCTTCAGGACAGCCAGGACCACATAGAGAGACTCTGTCATGAAAAACAATTAAAAACCAAACAATAAAGAAAGAAACATAAGATTATTGGCATGGAGTAAAAGAATATATAAAGATGTATGGTAGATAAATTATACAAATATTTGACATTTTTAGATTTGAATTTTAAGTATTGATGTAATCTTGAAATGTGTTATTTTTTTAGAAACAACATAACAGTAAAATCTATTTCTTAGCTCTCAATTGAAATGAGGATGTAAAGAATAAAGATACCATTTATAAGATAATTGAGAATGCAAATACTAAATGTTGATATGTGATCTTAAAAGTTTTAAATGTGTGATGTTCTGGCTACTTCTGGAAAGACATATATGCAGTTTCTTTTGTCCAAAAAAATCAGTATTCTAGATAACTTCCTTCTTTTAGCTATCTACAGGACATGACTGTTTTTCTTATTGCTCTACAGAGGCCCTGATTCTCCCGACCTGAGGTTTTCTCCAACCAACACTATCACATGGAATATTCAGCACAGATTCTTCATAGCCTCCTTCATGGTTCTGTTACTTCAGGGCACCAAACATGATGGGCGGGGCAGAAATCAAAGCCTTCTAATTATATTATCTAGAAATGTCTCTTGATGTTTTCTTTCTAATTCTCTCATTCTTAATGTTTTTCTCCTATTTTTACTCTTATTCTTTCATTCTTAATCTTCTCCATCTATCTTTATTCTTGATATTTTCCTTCTAACTTTATTTTTTGTATTTTATGTCTTCTATACTTCAGGAAAATGTTTCAGGCAACATAAAAATTCAGTGCAGTTACATTCTATTTTTCAAGTGAATGATTATAGTAAATACAAGTAAAAACAGCATGTTCACCATATCCCTTAGCATGATGAAACACTTTATGTATTATAGGTAAAAAACAAATATCCCAAGAACCCATGTACATTCATACCCCAGCAACCTGTTATAGATTAAGAGTGTAGGCAAGCAAGTTATTCTTTTACTGTCAGGCTGCATTTTGTAATTACAAAGAAAGGCCCAACCACTTTATTACCCATCTCAAAATATAATCTTATAAGAAATCTTAAAGGAATCACAAACCTAAATTTTTATACATAAAAAAATTAGCTATACCTTAAATCTTTATAGTGCACACCCACTCATCAATAGTTTTTAATATCAGGAGATTGAGGGCAGAAATGGACATAAGGAATTAATCATCACCTTTTCATCAACCAATCCTAGCAAGAAAGGTGTGTCAGGTAATGATAATTGTGCTGACCTTGTTCCCTGACTTTAATTTCTCATTCAACTATGTGTCTTCCCTAAACTTCAGATTGTCTTCTTGGGTTTTTCACCTTACACCTACTTAACATAAACATCTTAGTGTAAATTTAAGTTATTTTAAAAGCTTTGTTTCAGCTATGATGGACTGTGAGACCTGTGAACAAATCTTCCAATATTAAAAGTAAAAGAAATTGAGTCATCATGGTTCTTGGGAACACAATTGTTTCCCTTAACCTACAATCTGGTAGCTCCTTAGGTGAAACTCAGGCCCCTAGCTATGTGACACTTCTTGCATTTGTTCTTAATCATCAAAACTCTATTTAAACTAACATTATTATTATCAATAGGACAGTATAGTTTAAGAAGAAATTGTCTTCATAAAAATTCACAGGTAAAATGCAAAATACATTTCAGTGGGTAAAAGTACTATCTGAGATTCTGTTACTCAAACTGATGTCAATGCTGTTGACCCAAGGACCATACTTTGAACATAAGAAGCAGATTCTAGTATGCTTTTTAAAAATGTATATTTATCTTATCTGCACAGCTGGACAATAAGCTCTTAGAGGACAGAGATTATCATTTCTCTTAGTACCATATAAACATGCTGAATAAACAGCTACTGACTTATCAAAAAAAAAAATTCACAGGTAAAAATTCCCAGTAGATTGGAATGTTTCCATGAGATAAATACATGGCACTACAGGTGGTTGAGATTTCCTCACACCCATTCACACCATGCCAGACACAAGAGAAAGATGGCAGTGGAAAACATGTAAAGGCACAGCAACAGCAAAAGACATTCTGTAGTCTGTGGTCTGTTGGCCTTGGATACCAGAGATTCACCCATTAGGGATTCACCTCTTGGTGGGCTGACACCTCAAACTTCAACATGGCCACCAGCAGCCACCCTTACTCCAGCTTATCCCATAGGCAGGAAAGACTGTAGGCTGGGTTGGTATCCCACTCCCTCCACTTGAAAACTTTCCTCATCACAGAAGATGATCTGTCCAGGTTATGTATCTGCTATTACTAGGATTAATTGGGATTATCCTCGTAGACTCCTGGAAGATGTCTTTGTGCCGTGTTTTTGCCCGACCCTAAAATGCCCACTTGTTAGTAGTCTCCTTCACTACTGTTCCCTTCATCCACCCACAACCTGATTGTTCATTTTCCTATTTGCATCTGCCCACAGCCCACTCATGAAATCTCTTCTATTTCCCATTCCCAGGGAGATCAAGGTGTCCTCTAATGACCGCCCCCCTTGTTCCTAGTCTCTCTAGGTCTGTGAATTGTGGCATGATTATTCTTTACTTTATAGCCAATATCTAATTATAGGTGAGTACATAGCATGTTTATCTTTCTAGGTCTGGATTACCTTATTCAGGGTGTTGGGTTTTTTTCCTAGTTTCGGTCATTTGCCTTCAAATTTTCTCGTTTCCTTGTTGTTAACAGCTGAGTAATACTCCATTGTGTAATGTACCACATTTTCTTTATCTATTCCTTATCTGAGGGACATCTAGGTTGTTTCCAGATTCTGGCTACTACAAATAAAGCTTCTATGAACATGCGAACATAGTTGAGCAAGTGTCCTTCTGGTATAGTCGAGCATCACTTGGCTATAAGCCCAAGAGTAGTTGTGGTAGATTGATTCCCAGTTTTCTGAGAAACTGCCATACTGATTTCCAAAGTGGCTTTACAAGTTTGCACTCCCACCAGCAAAGAAACACTATTCCCCTTTCTCCACATCCCCTCCAGCATGAACTGTTGCTTCTGATTTTGATATTAGCCATTCTGACAGGTATAAGGTAGAATCTCAGAGTTATTTTAATTTGCTTTTCCCTGATAGCTAAGAATTTTGAACATCTCCTTAAGTGTTTTTCAGCCATTTGAGATTCTTCTGTTGAGAATTCTGTTTAACTCTGTACACCTTTTTTAATTGAATTATTTGGTTTATTAATGTCTAGTTTCTTGAGTTCTTTATACATTTTAAAAACCAATCCTCTGTTGGAAATGGGGTTGGTAAAGATCCTATTGACAGTGTCCTTTGCCTTACAATATTGTGAGGCTCTATTTATTAAGTGTTAATCTTAGTGTCTGTGATATTTGTGTCCTGTTCAGGAAGTTGTCTCCTATGCCAAGACACTCAAGCCTATTTTCCACATTATCTTCTAGCAGGTTCAATATATCCACATTTATGTTGACCTCTTTGATATACTTTGACTTGAGTTTTGTACATCGTGGTAGATATGGATCTATTTGTGTTCTTCTTCATGCTGACATTTAGTTAGACCAGTACCATTTGTTGAAGATGTTTCTTTTTTCTATTGTATAATTCTGGAAGCTATTTTTCTCAGGGGAGAATGCTTCTGGGCCCTCAGCCTGGATCTATTTTCTTTCCTATAGACTCCTAACTGTGCTATCAGGCCCTAAAAATATTAATGCTCAAATCCATGCAAATCTATAGACAGACTCTCCACCCTTGTGCCAGAAAATAAAAAAAAGATTCTTTTTAACACCATTTCTAGAACTTTAAGGAGAAACAATGATACTATATGAAATTTATTTATATATGAATATTACAGTAAATTCTCATAATACGAAAATATTTTTTCCTCTAAGTTCAGATGGACCATTGGCTAAAGGCATTTTGATCATTTTCAACAAGTCCTTTTCACATTCGACATGTATTGAGTCCTCTTCTTAGCAGGAGTGAGGTATGAGTATTCATTCATTCAGCGCCTGTTAGTGACAACTGCATGAGGTGAAAGGCACGGAAAAGAGTGTGATGTGACCCTTGTTTAGTTTCTTTTCTCTCATTGGACTAATTTATATTATTCTCAGAATTTGAATTTTTCTTTTGAAGTTAGTCAAGTTTTGCTTGCTGAAGACCCAGTGAAGGAGATATGACACAGATAAGGGGTATGCAGTCTGACTTAAAACTCTGAGTCTTGTTAAGTAACATTAAAACATATTGCACATTCAAAAACTCTAAGAAAGAAAATCTTTCCTATGTGTGGACCAAAGCATTGGCTACAGACCTTGTAAACTATGGTGTTTCCAATTATCAGAAAGTAGTTGGACCAGACTGCTGACTGCAATATTAAAAAAAAAGTTTTCATACTAGGCTGGTGTGGAAGTAACAAGGAGAAAGTTGGAACAGGTGTTGAGAAACTAAGTTTTGTGATGTAATACGAATGAAATCCAACTTAAAGACAGAGTTGGGAGAAACAGATGGAATGGGAGTTGAGAAGTGAGCAGAGCAAGAGTCATAACCCAGAGAAATAAAGCCACCAGTTACCCACTAAAACAGAGAAACTCCCATAAACAACAGCTCCTTGAGCCTTTGACCAAAAGTTTTCATTCAAAAGTTTATTTATCTTCGAAGACTGTAAGTTCTGGGCAGCCAGGACATTTTATATGGTTTACTTAAACACAATTACATATTTTTTCATTATGTGTATTGACAATGGAAAAGCTTCATGTACTGCATCATAGGGTTTGAAAAAAGATTGAGTGTAACAAATGTGAAAACTTAGGACCCCTTAAAGCAGAACTGGCTTCCCCAACAACGCAACTGTGTCTGCAAGTCGTCATGATATTCTGTTATGTCCAAGTCCCCTAGCCTTTGAGCTAATTCTTCCTCATCGTCTCAACAGAAATTACATATGTAAACCAGTGGTCTTGAGAGAATGACCAGAGACCCCAAAAAACTCCAAGACTCTTTTACAAGATTAATGAGATTAAAACACTTATGTAATATTTGCCTGGATCACTCACATCATCTCTAAGATATTCAGCAGAGTTCTTACAATGCTCTACGACCTGAGATAAAACAAACACTTTGATAATTCAAGAACATATACTTGTGTTTTATTGTATGCTAAAATATTTGCCACTTAGTCTTCCTAATGTGGATTTTAAAAACCAACAAGATATAACTCAATTACCAAAAGATCTTTAAAGTCTTCAGTGGAGTTTAACAGTGTAAAGTAGTCCAAAACTATTGCCTAGAAAGGCCTTCTGTTAACCTCCATCTTTCTTCCCCTTCATTAATGCCTCTTGGACTCTTGCCTCTTTTTTAATTTCTCTGAAAAGCTCATTCAAAAGATAAATCTGATTATATTAAGTCTCTGTGTAAAATCTTTCATGTTCCATAACTTGCAAGTTTTAGAACAACATTGTGAAATGATCGAGGAACGTTTATTTTCAGTTTCCTTTCAAATTCCACACCTGTTAAAACCTGCAAGTTGCTCCAGAAAATTTCAACCAGTTCCCCTCCCTCCCACCCTTCTTCCCTCCCTCCTTCCATCCCTTTTTGCCACATTTTATGCAGCTTGTGATAGCTAGTCTTGGTTTTCAACTTAGCTAGATCTAGAAGAAAGATCAAGCCACTCTGTCCTTTACCTGTGAGCCTTTTCTTGACCAGTGTATCTGAAATTGAAAGGCACATTCTATTTTGGTTTCTTAGTAAAACAGACATTTTTGTAATATTTTTAATTGTTACTATAATCCCTTTTACATATTCTCTACTGTTCCCCCTCCCTCTCCTTATCCACTTCCCCCCACTTCACCCTTCATCCACTTCTCAAAATGGGTAAGGCCTCCCTTGAGAAGTCAACATAGGCTAACATATCAAGTTGAGGCAGGACCCATCTTCTCCTTGTATCAAGGCTGAGCAAGGCATCCCACCATAGGGAATAGGTTTCAAAAAGCCTGTTCATGTGACCTGGATATTTCCTGGTCCCGTAGCCAAGAAGCCCACCAACTGCTTGATTAGAGCAACTTTCATCCTCATGCAGAGGGCCTAAATTGAACCCATGAATGCTCTCTAGCTGTCAGTCCAGAGTCAGTGAGCTCTCATCAGCTCAGGTCAGCTGTCCCTGTGGTTTTTTTCATTGTACTCTTGACTCTTCCCTTATTCCTCTAGTTGTTCCTCCCTTTCTGCAACTGAACTCCAGGAATTCTGCCAAGTACTCGGCTCTGTGTGTCTGCATCTGCTTCCATCAATTATTGGACATAGGTTACGTGATGACAATTAGGATTAGTCACCAATCTGACTACAGGGGAAGGCTAACTCAGGCATCCTCTCCAGCATTGCAGGAAGTCTTAGCTGAGATCTTTTTGAGGGTTCCTATGGACTTCCCTAGCACAAGGCTTCTTCTTAAACCCATGATGGCTCACTCTGTCAGGATATCTCCCTCATTGCTCACCTCTCAGTCCCTCCATCAACTTGCCATTCTCAAACCCTCATTTCCCAATCCCTCTCCTCTCCTCTCCATATCTACCCTCTCAGTTTACCCAGGAGATATTAACCATTTCCCCTTCCTGAGGTAATTCATGAATGTAGCCAGAGGTTTCTGGCTCATTTGGCCTGGCCTAGCCCCAAGGTCCAGATTTGCCCACAGCTGCTTAGCCACAAATAACCACACAAGGCTTCTATTAATTACAAACTCTTTGGCTTATGACATAGGCTCATTATCAGCTAGCTCTTGCAACTTAACTCAACCCATTTCTATTAATCTATGTCTTGTCATGTGGCTAGTGGCTTTACCTGCGTTTCATTACATCTTTCTCTCTTGGACAGCAGCTCATTCATAGCATCTCTGTATGATTTCACCTCTTTTCCCCTTTATCTATGCTTGGATTTCCTGCCTTCTTATAAGCTGCTTTGCCATAGGCCAAAAAAGTTCTTTATTATCTGATGATAATTCACAGCATATAGGAAGATATGCCATATCACTTGAGTATCCCTCTTAGGGTCTTTCTCTCTACTTGTCTTCTCTGGGATTATGGAATATAGACTGTTCATCCTTTGCTATGTGTTTACTATCTATTTATGAGTGAATACATACTGTGTTTGTCTTTCTGGATCTGGGTTACTTCACTTACAATGACTTTTTCCAGTTTCATCCATTTTCAAAACAGACTTTTTTTAAAGAGATGAAATTAATATGCTCATTCATTCCTCACTCCATTGCCTGCTATGATTATTATCCCCTCCATGCAAGGGTATACTTACTGATTAGGATTTAGGACAGGAAAATAAAGAGTGTGTGTGTGCATGTGTATGTGTTGAATAGGAAAGAGTTTATGAGAGTCAGAGATCCATGAGCCTTTCTTTTATCATTTGTTTTTATTATTTTATATACATTGATGTTCTGCCTGTACATCTGTGAGGGTGCTAGATCTTGAAGTTACAGACAGTTGTTAACTGCCATATGGGTGCTGAGAATAGAACCTTGGTCCTCCAGATGAACAGTCAGTGCTCTTTACCACTGAGCCATCTCTCCAGTCATTGAGATCCATAAACCTTTAAAAAAAGTGGGAAGAGTGAAGGCCAGGGGAGCCTCTTTTGAGAAGCCTGAATATGCAAAGACTGTAGGGAAAGTGCCACTAAAAGTCTTAGAAATCTTAGGCATCAGAGGTCCCACATTCCTCAAAGAGGCCATATTCTAACTTCTAAGGTCTGTGTAACACTAGAGCAGTGGAGCTCTTTCTTCCCTTGCTCCTTGCAGAGCTCATGGGTGCCAGTCTCCAGTGGATCTAACTAGAACTGTGCTGGCTACAGGACCTGTGTAATGGACTTGCAGGCTTTATACCTCTAGAGTACCATGGGAAGTCTAAGAGAGCTTTAGTTCACAATCATGTTCTTCTCAGGGATTAGACTGTGAAAGGTCCAGAGACTAGAAGATATGGGTTAAAAGCTGAAGGATGGTTCCGCTTCCGGGACCAGGTGCTGTCTGCAGAGTCCCAGTGCATCTGTAGCAGGGGCAGATAACTCTGCCAGTCACCATACCCACAGCTGCTACTGAGGTAATTTGCACGGCTACCCACCTCAACTCCAGCTGAGCGAACAGATAACTACAGGGGTCCCTGAAGGACAGACTCAGACCCCGCCCAGAGGTGAGGAAGGATCACCAGGCCCAAGCGCCTATATCCCAGCCACGGAGGGAGAGTTGAGCTCCCATTGGTTTCGGATCCGCTTCCTGGACCAGGTGCTGTCTGCAGAGTCCCAGTGCATCTGTAGCAGGGGCAGATAACTCTGATGGTCACCATACCCACAGCTGCTACTGAGGGAATTTGCACGGCTACCCACCTCGACCTCGAACTCAGCGAATAGATAATTTCTGGAGTCTCTGAAGGGTAGATTCAAAACCTGCCCAGAGAGGTGACAGGAGGCACACAAGCCCGAGTGCCATAACTGACCAGTAGCCATCTAATCATGAACCATTGAAGCCATGGGCAAATGTCAGGGCAAAAAATTACATAATAATACAAAGAACAACATGGTAACTCCAGAAGAGAGTGGCGATTTTAGAAATATAAGACATGAACTGAGCAATAAAGAGGAAACAGAAGGAAGCAACACCAAAAATTCCTCTTTGATGATCATCGAAGCTCTCAAAGAAGATATGAAAAATAGTCTTAAAGAAATAGAAGAAAATACAAACAAAAAATTGGAAGAGATAAACAAATCTATGAAAGAAACATACTAGGAACTAAAAGCTGAAATGGAAGCAATAAAAAAAACACAAAATGAGGCAAAGATGGAAATAGAAAATCTGAAGAAAAAAGCTGGAACCACAGATACAAGCATAACAAACAGAGTTCAAGAGATGGACGTTAGAAGTGGAAGACTCAGTAGCTCAAATAGATATATCAGTCAAAGAAAATAATAAAACTAAAAAAGCCATAACTCAAATATTCAGGAAATCTGAGACACCATGAAAAGACCTAATTTGAGAATAATAGGAATAGAAGAAGGAGAAGAATACCAGCTCAAAGGTCCAGATAATGTTTTCAATAAAATCATAGAAGAAAACTTCCCTAACCTGAAGAAGGAAATGCCTATAAAGATACAAGAAGCTTACAGAACACCAAATAGATATGATCCCAAAAAAAAGTCAGCACGCCACATTATAATCAAGCCACAAAACATACAGAACAAAGAAAAAATTTTAAGAGCTGCAAAAGAAAAGGGCCAACACACATATAAAGGCAGACCCATCAGAATAACGCCTGACTATTCAATGGAAATGATGAAAGCTAGAAGGGCTTGGTCAGATGTTATACAGACGCTAAAACAGCATGGCTGTCAAACTAGAATACTATACCCTGCAAAATTATCAATCACCATAGATGGAGTAAACAAGGTATTTCAGGACAAATCACACTGAAAGAATATCTATCTACCAATCCAGCACTACAGAGAGTATTAGAGGGAAAACTCCAACAAAAGGACCCCAGATAAACCCACGAAATCACAAACAATCAATAAGTCCACAGAAGAATACCCT
This sequence comes from Sigmodon hispidus, assembly GCA_004025045.1. NCBI lineage: Eukaryota > Metazoa > Chordata > Mammalia > Rodentia > Cricetidae > Sigmodon > Sigmodon hispidus. The sequence goes on along the minus strand of PVIH01001681.1, from coordinate 1,632 downwards.
AGAGAAAGGAAATACAAACAAGTTGCCACCCAAAATGGCAGGAAATATGAATCATTGGTCACTAATTTCCAATAATATCAATGGTCTCAACTCTCCTATAAAACATCACACTCTAACAAGATGGATACAGCAACAGAAGCCATCCTTCTGTTGCCTACAAATAACACACCTCAATCACACAGACAGACACAGGCTTAGAATAAAGGGTTGGGAAAAGATTTTCCAGTCCAGCGGTCCTAAGAAACAAGCAGGGGATGCAATCCTAATATCTAACAAAGTAAACTTTAAGCTAAAAGCAATTAAAAGGGACCAAGATGGTCACTACTTATTCATCAAAGGAAAAATTGGTCAAGAGGAGATTTCAATCTTGAATATTTATGCCCCTAATATAAGGGTACCTTCTTATGTAAAAGAAACACTGCTAAAGCTCGAATCCCACATCAATTCTTACACTCTAATAGTGGGAGACTTCAATAACCCACTTTCAAGCCTGGACAGATCAACCAGACAGAGCCTCAACAGAGAAATAAGGAATCTGAAAGAGGTTATGATGCAAATGGATTTCATAGATATCTACAGATCCTTCCACCCAAAGGCAAAGGAATATACATATTTCTCAGCTCCTCATGGAACTTTCTCCAAAACTGACCACATAATTGGTCATAAAGCAAATATCAGCAGATACAAAAACATGGAAATAGTCCCTTATAACATATCGGACCACCAGGGCCCAAAGTTAGAGTTCAACAACATCAAAACCCAAAGAAAGCCTACCAATTCATGGAAACTAAACATCACTCAGCTGAACCATCTCTGGGTTGAGGAAGAAATTAAGAAAGAAATCAAAGTCTTCCTAGAATTCAATGAAAATGAATCTACAACGTATCCAAACTTGTGGGACACAATGAAAGCAGTCTTAAGAGGAAAATTCATAGCACTAGATGCATTTATGAAAAACCTTGAGAAATTCCACACTAGAGACCTAACAGTGCAGCTGAAAGCCTTAGAACAATTAGAAGCGAACTCACCTAGAAGGAGTAGATGGCAGGAAATAATCAACCTTAGAGCTGAAATCAATACAATTGAAACAAAAAGAACAATACAAAGAATCAACAAATCTAAGAGTTGGTTCTTTGAGAAAGTTAACAAGATAGATAAGCACTTAGCCAAACTAATCAAAAACAGAGAGAGAGAGTTCAAATCAACAAAATCAGAAATGAAAAGGGGGACATAACAACAGACCCCCAGGAAATACAGAGAATTATCAGATCATATTTTGAAAATCTGTATTCCACAAAAATGGAAAACCTAGAAGAAATGGACAGCTTCCTGGACAGGTACCATCTACCAAAATTAAAAGAAGATCAGATTAATTACCTAAACAGGCCTATAACACTTAAGGAAATTAAAGCTGTCATTAAAAAACCTCCCCCAAAATAAAAGCCCTGGTCCAGATGGTTTCAGTGCCGAATTCTACCAGACATTCAAAGAAGAATTACTACTGTTACTCCTCAAACTATTTCACACAGTAGAAACTGAAGGAATATTGCCAAATTCCTTTTATGAGGCCACAATCACCCTAATACCCAAGCCACTCAAAGACACAACAAAGAAGGAGAACTACAGACCAAT
>PVIH01001680.1:193267-222580 GCA_004025045.1 Sigmodon hispidus | reverse complement strand
TCTTTTCCAATTTGTATGCCCTTAATCTCTTTTCGTTCCCTTATTGCTTTAGCTAAAACTTCGAGAACTATATTGAATAGATAAGGGGAGAGAGGACATCCTTGTCTAGTTCCTGACTTTAGTGGGATTGCTTTGAGTTTTTCTCCATTAAGTTTGATACTGGCTGTCGGCTTCTTGTAAATCGCCTTTATTATATTTAAGTATTCTCCCTGTATTCCTGATCTCTCCAGGGCTTTAATCATAAAGGAGTGTTGGATTTTGTCAAAGGCTTTTTCCACACCTAAGGATATGATCATGTGGTTTTGTTCCTTTAGTTTGTTTATATGATGGATAACATTTACAGTTTTTCATATGTTAAACCATCCCTGCATTACTGGGATGAAGCCTACTTGGTCGTGGTGGATGATATCTTTTATACATTGTTGTATATGGTTGACATTGACAGATTTTCATATGTTGAACCATCTCTGCATCTCTGCGATGAAGCCTACTTGATTATGATTTTTTGATGTGTTCTTAGATTTGATTTGCCAGTATTTTATTGAGTATTTTTACAGCAATGTCCATTAGGAGGATTTGTCTATAATTCTCTCTTTGTTGCATCTTTGTGTAGTTTGAGGATCAGAGTGATTGTAGCATCATAAAGTTTGGCAATGTTTCTTCTGTTTCTATTGTGTGAAACAATTTGAGAAATATTGGTATTAGTTTTTATCTGAAATTCTGGTAGATTTCTGTGCTGAAATTGTCTGGCCCTGGATCTTATTTATTTATTTATTTATTTATTTATTTTTGGTTGAGTTAGTTAATGAGTGCTTTAATTTCCTTAGGGATTATAGGTCTATTTAAGTGGTTTATCTGTTTTTGATTTAATTTTGGTAAGAAGAAACTATCCAGAAAATTGTCCATTTCTTTTAGTTTTTTTCAATTTTATGGAGTACAGATTTTTGAAGTATAACCTAATGATTCTCTGGATTTCCTTGGTGTCTATTATTATGGTTTCCTTTTTATTTCTGATTTTGTTAATTTGGGTATTCTCTTTCTACCCTTTGGTTAGTTTGAATAAGGGTTTGTCTATCTTATTGATTTTCTCAAAGAACCAACTCTTTGTTACATTGATTCTTTGAATTGTTCTTTTTTTCAATTTTATTGATTTCAACCTTGAATTTGATTATTCACTGCAGTCTACTTCTCCTGAGTGAGTTTGCTTCTTTTTATTATAGAGTTTACAGGTGTGTTGTTAAGTTGCTTGCTTAAGTAGAGTTTTCTTTATGTAGGTACTTAGTGCTATGAACTTTCCTTTTAGTATTGCTTTCATTGTGTTCCATAACTTTTGGTACTTTGTGTATTCATTTTCATTGAATTCTAGTAGGTCATTATTTCTTCCTTGACCCAGTGGTGATTCAATTGAGAGTTTTTTTTTTTTTTCATGAGTTTGTAGGCTTTCCATCGTTTGTGTTCTTGTTGAACTCTAACTTTAGGTAATTTGATAGGATACAAGGGGTATGTCAACTTTTTTGTATTTATTAATATTTGTTTTATGACCAAGTGTGTCACCAATTTTAGAAAAGGTTGTATGGGGTGTTGAGAAAAAGATACATTCTTTTTTGTTTGGGTTGAAAGTTTTGTATATATTTATTGTCGCGTGCCACCTTGCCAGCAAGGAACACGCAACACCGGATCCTTCTCTTTGTAGTTTATTCGGGCCTCTAATTATCTTCTTGTCTCTCACTCACTCACTCTCACTCTCACTCTCACTCTCAGACATATGATGAACGACCCCGGGGGGGGGGGGGAAGGTCCGCTCGTGTCTAAATACCCTCTGGGCTTCCAATCCCGGTATGCCACGTAGACATTGTCCATAGGTCCCAAGGTGCCTGAAGCAAGCCACCATCCTCGCCTACAGCCAATAAGGAGTTGTTTACTCCCAAGAGCACTCACCATCGAGAAAGGTGGAAGGTGGAAACCAGCGCCACCTTTCGGGCGTGGTACAACGCATCTCCCTACAATTTATTAAATATATTATTAAGTATATCTTTTTATAACATTTGTTACATCCCTTATTTCTCTGTTAAGTTTCTCTCTAGTACTCCTATCCACTGGTGAGAGTGGGGTGTTGAGGTCTCCCATTATTAGTGTGTGAGGTTTGATGTGCAATTTAAGCTTTCGTAATGTTTCTTTTAGGTATGTGGGTGTCCTTGTATTTGGGACATAAATGTTCCGGACTGAGTCTTTATCTTGATAAATTTTTTTCTGAGATGAATATGTAATATCCTTTCTAATCTTTTTGGATTAATTTTAGTTTGAAGGCTATTTCGATAGATATTAGGATAGCTACACTAGCTTGCTTCTTAAATTCATTTGATTGGAAAGTTTTTTCCCAATCCTTTACTCTGAAGTATCTCTCTTTGAAGTTGAGGTGTGTTTCTTGTGTGAAGGAGAATGATGGATTCTGTTTTTGTATCCTTTGTGTTAGCCTGTGTCCTTTTATAGGTAAATTGAGTCCATTGATATTAAAGACCAGTGATAGTTAATTCTTGTTAATTTTGGTGGTAGTGTATGTGTTTCCCTTCTTCGGGGTTTCCTTCTCTGGGATTATCTATTGATTGTTGTTTTGTGGGTGTATCTAACTTCTATATATTGAATTTTTTTTCTAGTGCTCTTTGTAAGGCTGGATTTGTAGATAGGTATTGCTCAAATTTGGTTTTGTTGTGGAATATCTCGTTTACTTCATTTATGGTGCTTGAGAATTTTGCTGGGTATAGTTGTCTGGGCTGGCATCCATACTTTCTTAGTGTCTGTATAACATCTTTCCAGGAATTTCTGGCTATAATAGTCTCTATAAGGAGTCAGGTGTTATTCTGATTGATCTGTCTTTATAAGTTACTTGATCTCTTTCCTTTGCAGCTCTTAATATTCTTTCTTTATTCTGTATGTTTATTGGCTTTATTATTATGTGGCAAGCAGCCTTTTTTCAGTGGGGGTCTAGTCTATTTGGTGATCTGTAAGCTTCTTGTATTTTCATAAACATTTCCTTCTTTATGTTAGGAAAGTTTTTCTTCTATGGTTTTGTTGAATATATTTTTTGTACCTTTAAGCTGGTATTCTCCTTCTATTCCTATTGTCCTTAGTTTTGGTTTTTTTATGTTGACGCAGATTTTCTGAATGTTTTGTGTTATGATTTTTTTTTGTTTTTGGCTGTAATGTTTTCTTTGACTCAGGTAGACTCAGGTATTTGTTTTTTGTATCATACCTTCCATGCCAGAGATTCTCTTTGTATTTCTTGTTTGTTTACTTAGGTTTTCTATTTTCAGCATTGCCTTGGTTTGTGTCTTTGTTATTGCTTCTATTTCAGTTTTTATATCTTGAACTGTTTCCGTCACCTGTTTTATTGCCTTTTCTTGGCTTGGTTTTCTTGTCTTTCTTCAAGGGATTTATTGATTTCTTCCAATTTTTTGTTTGTCTTTTCCTCTATGTCTAGATGGGAGTTTTTCATTTCCTCTTTAAAGGCATCTATCATCTTTATAAAGTTATTTTTAAGGTCATTTTCTTCTGCTTCTTCTATATTGGTATATAGGTCTTACTGTTGTAGAATCGCTAGATTCTGGTGGTGTCATATTGTTTATGTTGTTGAATGTATTTTTGCACTGGTGTCTACTCATCTCTTTCTCCAATCATTGCAAGCTTTGTTTGTACCTCAGGGACCTGATCTTGGTTTATTCTCCTCTGGTTGTGTCTGTGTCTTTGGGAAATGTTCTTGGTCTAGTAGAAACTGGTCAATTCTGTGTCTCAGGGACCTGTTGAGTTTGCAGGGTAATGGATGGGTTTGGGGAATGAGATTGGATTTGTAGCATGAAGCTTCTGACAAACCCTTGTGTTAATGGTGATGCCTGCCAGCAGGAGTCTTCCCTGCTGACCTGCAACTTGGACAGCAATAGGTGGGAGGGGGGTCCTGCACACTGGGCTTAATTATCTACATTAATTGTTTTTTAATATAGATAAAAGTAAGTTAGAAGAGGCTAGAGTCATTGAATGTATTAGCTGGTTTCTGGGTTAAAATCAAGCCTAGTCTGTAAGTGTTTGTCCTTGGTTCAGACACTGCTGACAGTGACTTATATTTGTCACTCTTTGAGTGCATCTGAATCAGCTGGGAAGCACTAGAAGCTGTCAGATGATTGAAACAATGACCTGAAGTGACCTAAATAAGCTGAAATGAGGAGCTTGTATAGTTATTATTTATTTATTTATTTTAAATAAAGATAAGTGCCAAGAATTGCTCTGGAGATTCTGGTAGCAGTGTGTACAAGTACACAAAGTGAAGTAGCCATTGCCTAAAATCAACGTTCACAAGAAATAAATAAGAAGGCTGGTTGACTGAAGAGTGCTGACTACCAACACCACAGATCATGTGATATGAAGCACAGTGTACTGGCCAAAGGCCTAGTAATCATCTGGGAAATTGAGGGTTTCCTTGGCAATTTCCACCCAATGACTCACACATCATGGAAAAGGAGAAGCCAGAGCTTGAACCAACCTATAAGAACAAGTGGGACCAAGTTCTCCAAACAGAGAGCCATAGATCCTAGGGCTCTGTGAACATCTTCTTGTGGGAAGAGGAGGAGGAGGAGGGGAGGAGGAGAAGAAGGAGGGGGGGGAGTTCAGACTCCCATCCTTAAGGAAAGTTGTAGTTTTAGGCACTTTGCTATGATATGTTTCATATTTAACTTCATGTAAGAGTTTACTTGAGAAATGTAATTTCCAACTTGGTGGATTAACATTTAACATGGCAAAAGAAATGTAAAGAGTTGCTGGCAGAAAGTCAGCCTTATATTTTGTTGTCAAAAGTACCACTAGGATTTTTTTTTTTCCTCAAAAAGATATTGAAAAAGGAAGGAAACATATTCAGCACTAGTTTCACTAATTTGAGTAAAACCATTACCCAGGCCAAGAGGGGGCACTGTGTATATTATAAAATACACACATATATACTCATAATACAAACATACATGAATATAAATTCTTTAAGAACATAAGGATATAAACAGTGTGCTTATTTTTATATGTATACAATCAAGTAGACAGGGGCATCCTTTTAGTACATTTTCTATGAAGCTGAAAAGCAATCAACTACTTGTTAGTACTTCAGCGTAATGAGTCATTTAATAAGGACACATCTCAGACTCATTATTTCCCACATATTTGAGGTGAGAGAGTGATTGGCAGGGCACTTTTGATGTTGTGTCTCCAGTTTCCTTTGTTGAGGCTACAGCTCTCTGCTAGTTTAAGTAATAGGGAACATTCTCTGTTCAACTCACAAATATTTGCCTTTAGTAATTATATCAATAGAAGATTTAAAAGACTGAGTCATGCCAAATTCATTTTATTTTCTGCAAAGGAGGCAGGATGTTAATGATCTTTGCTTCTGGGATTCATTATCTGAAATATAATTGCTGATTATATACATTGAATCCAAGATGAATCTAACTCTTTTCTAGTCCTTGATACAAAAACTGAAGGATTTTTGCTTCCACTACAGGTTTCTTTAGACTCCTCAAATGCTCTCATTTTCTAGGGGAAGACAAGGGAACATTTATGACATTAGACAAATTTAGATGCTCTGCATCAATGTAATTGTGGAGCCTGAAATGAATAACTTCACTATTCAATCAAGTTTGGTGTGACGAGTAATACTGTCAGCCTCACAGGATCCAGTATTGCTATGGAGACAAACCTCTGGGCCTGTCTTTGAGAGCATTTCTGGATTAGCCTAACTGAAGTGGGATGCTCTGCTCTAACTGGGGCACCATTTTATGGGCTGAGTGAGAATGCAGACTGAATAAGAAAGAGAAGAGAGCTGAGCATGAGTACATCTTCCCTGTTTCTCACCGAGATGCAGTGTGACTGCTGACCCAAACTCTGGCTCTATGCCCCCTCCTCCAGAATGGACTGATCCCCAAACTACAATGACCCTCTCCTCCTGCAGCTGTTCGGTCAGATAATCATGCACAACAGTAATTAATGTAAACTAATGCCTGCTGTGTAAACCGAAGCTGAAAGGTCACTCCCAGAATTTTCTGGATCACAGTGTATGTGAAGTGCATCTTTACCAACAAGGGATGTGACTGGGTAACCATTCATTGTTATTTACTGAGCAAGGGGTTTCTTTGTTTGGCTCCATACTATGTGAAAAATGAAGCAAAACTAAGCCAGAGTCCCACTTTACAGGGGAGCTTCTCAGGTGGTACATGAGTGATGCACCTGTGAAAGAGTTGCAGCATCTGTTGCAGGCAAGGGCACAGCACCAAGTTATTGGGAACACACTTGGTGCCTCAGCACTGTTATCTGCATGCACAATCACATTCCCTACTTACATACCTCACTGTAAAGTTAAAAACAAAAACCACTGAGTCACAGAGTACTTAACAAACCTGTCCTGGGCTGGGGAAACTGCTCTGGGGGTAAAATTATTGCAGAGCAGGTGTGAAGGTCTCAGATAAAAGTCAGATGTGGTGGGTATGCTCCTGTAACATTAGTGCCGGGAGAAGAGACAGGACATTCTCTGAAGGTCCTCAAGTCTAGTTAAAATAAGGAGCCCCAACTTTAGTAAGAATAGTGTCTTAAAAGTACTCAAGTATGAAAGAGAAATACATTACACATCAACCCTTGACCTTTGTGTGTACACACTAGTATATGAACATCTACACACAAACACACACAAAATAACTAATGAATGAGAGAGAGAAGAGAGAGTGGGGGGTGGGAACAAAATGACAGACTTGTCCCAAGGGTCACATGGCAAATATAGAGAATAAAAGCTACATGAGTGATTGGATAGAGGGCAGTAGTATAGCACTTTTCACACTAAGCTGGTCATGAACATGTGCTAATAGACTAAATACCACTTTCTCAAGCTCAACCCGTGATTTACAACTGAATGTAGGAATTGCACAAAATAGCAACAATAAAATATTTCTGAACATGTGATATCCAAAATTCAACTCAAAACCATATACAATATGAACCCATGGTATGTCTGACAGTGCTCTCCATGTTATACTGTGTAGTTTCACAGCAGTCATGGCTTTGAACATACAACATATGCACTTTGTATGGGACATGACTTTATGACATGTAACACAAAAAATACTGCCTGAAACATGCCAGTTTATACTCCAGACTATTATACATCATGAACTGCAGTGTTTTAGTACATGTATAAAATTTTTGTCACTTACAGAAACATAGTTTAATTGCAGAAAATAATTTTAATACTTTCTTGTAACTATTTCTCAGTATGTAAGAACAAAGTCAGATTGGATTATATTATGTTAGAATGTTTGACTTTTAAAATTGCTATTTAATATGCTAACTTGAGTTTCATAAAAAAAAAAGAGGTTAATAAATGTTAGCTTGGGAATCTCCAATAATTTCTGGAATGCCCTGGAGCATACCTTTACATTGTAATGTGCATTGATGAAAAACTGTCTTCTGAGCAGTGTCTATCATACAACAAAATTATTGATCTATTGATCAACCCTAAAGATCCCTTAGAGATGGTCTGTGTCCTGCAGTATTCCTAATTCATCTAACATTTTATTATTTATGTAAATATTTATCTCATTAGTATGCAAATTTGCTTTTATCTTCAATGGTAAAATTATCTGTATACAAAATAATTATCTTGAATTTGTTTATGATTTATTAGTAGTAAATGCTTGGTTTGTAGACCTATTTTCTGTATCTATGTATTCAAGATCACTTTAAAATTTATTGGATGGAAAGGAGTTGTGAGTGGAAAAATAAATCTAAGACTTGGACCAGTTGGCAGTGATAGTTATAGCTGTCAATTGTAGAAACAATCATGAGCCAATGTCCTTTCTAGCAACCTGTGAACATGTTACAATTTTAACTGTAATGCTTTATTTGGAAAAAGCAAGTCTCGATAAGTGACTTCCAAAGAGTCTTAAACATTTAAGTGGTAAAGTAGGAATTTCTTGTGGCCTCCTCAGCTCCTAAATTGCATTATTTTTCTTCAGAGGGCCAGGAGACTGACAAATGTCTCCCTTGAGTAATGATGGTAATGGCAGTAGTTAGAGGCTAATGTAGTGATAACTTGTTGTGATTGGGTGGGGTGTGTAGAAAAGGCCAGGCAGAGGCATGGATCAGCTTGGTGGCTGTTACATTCATCTTGGTGCAGTAAAATTGATGTTAGGGGAAACAATTATTTTCTGCAAGAATTTTTTTTAAAAAGATGATGAATAATGAATTTATAGAACCCAGTGCCTGCCATGGGAGAGCGTCAGAGAGATCTGGCTTCCATCAAGAGAAGTTGCAAGGGCAAGGGCTGTGTCTGTTTGATTCACTAGTCCCCTCCTAGCAGGGTCCATGGACCCCTGCAGAGTACATTAATGAATGGACTGAGATAATGACAGGTTTCACGCCTGAGTGCAGGGCACTCAGGCAGAGAAATTGCATGGCAAACTTTGGATTGAGGGAAAAAAGAATGCGATTTTTGTACACGCTAATATGTTTGCCAGCTTTCTGGGAAAATCAAATTAAATAAGTAAGGTTTTCTTTGGCTCATAGTTCTCAAGATTTGGTGATTTGGTCCCCAGCACTTTAGATCTGAAGTGAGACTACACAACACTAAAGAGAGTCATTGGGGCAGAGCTAATCATCAGGGCAAGTAGCATCTGTCATTCTCTGTCTGCCTTTTTTTACTTAGCATAAGTAAAAACAAGTTTCCATTGTCATCTAGCTGTCACAAACAACAATTTCTTTCTTTTAAAAGGCTAAATCATCTCTTTCTATTTCTCCATACACATTGTCCCTACCTAGTCATCCCTACCAACATCAGCTACTCAGATTTCAGTGTCTGATGCAGAGCTGGGGTCTTGCTGAAGATATTTTAACATTGGCTTCAGCATAAAGGCTAAGAAAAAAGACACATGCCTGTGAGTCCTCTAAGAATTGTTACAGACCATGATCTTTACGATAGTCATATACAGGATTTGAGTGGGATTTAAAGTTACTAGTTATAAATGGTGTCTACAAAACCTGAGGAGATGGCAGAGGGGTCCCTGGGGGGTGCCTGACAGGATTGCCAGTCTTAAGACCCCAGGATGCAGGAAGGTTAGCTATTTCTACAGAGTTTGAGACCAACAGGAAAGGAGAACAGACTAAATTCAGAGTCTAATTAGCCAAATTTATTGAAGCTGCTCACAGGGCCATAATCTCTAATCCAAATCAGAGACCTATCACCTATCGGAGAGCGAAGGAAGGTCTTTTAAAGGCAAAACCACAAGAGCTGTTCTGCTCTGCCAAGATTAGATGGTCCAGGTGACCTCAAAATAGTCCTTGAATGTTTGCAAAAGCAAGACACAAAAATCAAGTCAGCAGTTAGTCATATCACAACAAGTAATGGTCATGGCTGAACATTGCTTTGTGTGGGTTAATTAAGGAGTCAATGTTGCTTCGAATAAATCTTACAGTAAGAGGAAAAACTGCTGGCTATGAGGTACCCAGATAGAAGCCTAGCACAAAATGGTGTTTCTTTAGTCATCATAGTATCTTTACTTCAAGGTTCACAGTATTGTTTGAAATTTTTATGCAATGTCTAGAGAAAGGGAGGAGGTTCATTGTTACCTTGACCTTGTATTTGTGAATTAAAGATTGTTGTCATTTTTAAAATAAAGAGAAATAAACTAGCCATGCATGTGGTCTCCAGTAATCTGGAAGGTGACTCTCTCAAATTCTCATACCAACAGCTCAACCCCCAGAACCACGAATGTCACTAAGTTTGTGAGTAAATTCTTTACAGAGGTGGTTGAGCTAACCTGAAGCCCTTAGAGTGTGGACCCACTTCAGCAGGATGAGCATCTTCATAAGAAAACGTGTCTGCAGGAAGGCAACCAGGCAAGGAGGCATCAAGGATAATAATGTGCAAGCTGAGGAATGCAAGGAGGCTTTAGGAAGAACCAAGCCTCCAGAACCACATCTTTGATTTCCTGACACCAGAACTAAGACAATAGATTGCTGTCCTAAAAGTCACTCAAAACAAGGTATTTTGCTATGGCAACCCTGCTTTTATGGTGCTGTCTACAATATATATAAGGTGTATGTTGATAAGTGTGGAAATGTAGGCTCCAGGGATTAAACTCAGGTCTTCTTCAGGTTTGTATGACTGCTGTTATTACCTGCTGGGCCACCTTAATGGCTCCCACACTTAATCTGAAATTAAAACCCAGTGTTCAAGCTTCCTATGATGTAATATCTTTGTTCATTTTTACTATCTTTTTGTTGATATTTTAAAATGTCAACTCTTGGTGGTGTGAAGGCAAACCTTCCATGTTGCTCTTTTCAGCTGATGTAGTTGCCATTGGAGACATGAGCTTGCTGTTCTTCAACTCAAAATCTTCCTGCTGCAGCCTTCTGGGGCTGGGATTATAGTTGTGTGACTACAATGAACATTCATTTTTGTAAAGTGGTTTCAGCTCCATTTCTCCTCTGTTTATCAAATATACAAAAATTCTAATTTTGATGTGAGCTAGGAAAGACTATCAGAAACTTTCTCCATTTCCTATGGAACCCAAAGTTTCAGAAAGCCAAAACTCTTTCCTGTTCCTTTTTAATTCCAAAACCATTTTCTGAAGAGAATTTTGAATTGACATTTTGAGTTAACGCACTTGAATTGTAGAACAAAATTGGAAACCTGTTTATGTATCTCTGCCCTTAAGGACTACTTGTGTTCTTTTTATTTTTTGAAAGTCAAAGAAATCAGCCAGTAGCTAAACAGATGAGGGAGTAATTGATAAATGTATAGTTGCTACATGGAGTGTGCATTAATTCCCCTGTGTGCCCTGATAGGTTTCCCATGGAAGCCAGTTCTCTGCCCTGGGGGAAATCTAGCCCAAGGTGAGAACAATGGTGTTTTAAAATACTTTTCATGACTTCATTTAAAACACTAGGCCCTTGAGAGCTTTCAGAGAGGATTGACTCTGCCTAGGTTCAGAATTCCTTTAATCTTTTGATCTTCCTTCAGCTGAATTTAAAAATATATATTGACAAGCTGTCTAGTTTGCCAACAAAGGCTTTGATGCATGCGTTCTTTGCCTCATGTCTGTAGAAGTCTGAAGAATGGAACTGTGCTCGGCCAAACTTTCTCTGGAATTTAGCTGTGGCAGCTGTACACAGTGCTATTTGAAATGTCTGTGTTCTTTTGTCTAGGATTTCTAGGCATTCAAACTCCAAGTTAGACCTCATATTACTGGTATTATAAAGTGACCATACCTTCTCCTCTCCAGAAACTTTGAGGTTATTCAGAAATGGCTCAAGTCTATAAGAAGAGTGAGGAGGATTTTTTTTTCTTTTTTCTTTTTCTATCAGATTGAATTGATAACTTGTAAGATTTTAGGATGTCAAAATACTAATATAGTAAATCTTACACATTCAAAAGCACAACCCAAGTATTAAATTAGAATTTAAAAAAACTCATTTTGAGAATATGATCAAAGTCCTTTTAGACTGAATGTTGAAATCATCATGATTTGCAGTTATGATTATGTATTTTGATTATAGTTTATATGTTTTAATAAATTGAATAGCTTTATATCAGTTTAACTAAAGCCTTGAGTGTACAGTCTTTTTTACATGGATATCTTGACATGATATTTTAACATGTATAATCATTGTTATATTTAATATTGTCAACTCGACAGGATCTATGAGATAAGCTCAGGGCATGCCTATAAGGATATCCTAGGTTAGGTTAACTGAGGTGGAAGAACTCACACTGAGTATGGGAAGCAACATTCCACGGCCTCAGGTTCTAAGCTAAATAAAAAGGAGAGATTCAATTGTCTTAGAGTTGCTATTGATGTGATGAAACACCATAGCCAAAAGCAACTTGGGGAGGAAAGGGTTTATCTTGCTTACATTTACACATTGTAGTCCATCAATGAAGGAAGTTACAACAAGAACTCAAACAGGGCAGGAACCTGGAGGCAGGAGTTGATAAAGAGTCTATGGAAGGACACTGATTACTGGTTTGCTCCTCATTGCTTGTTCAGCCTGCTTCTTTATAGGACCACCAAACGAGGCAAGACACCACCACAATGGGCTGGGCCCTCCACATCAATTACTAATTAAGATGTCCTTCAGGTGGATCTTATAGAAGCATTTTCTCAATTGAGGCTCCTCTATCAGAGACGCTAGATTTTAACAAGTCAACATAAAACTGGCCAGGACACCCGCTGAATACCAATACTCATATTTCTCTGCTTCCTGGTTGTGAACTTAATGTGACCAGCTGTTTCATGTTCTTCTCCCCATTCCTTCCACATCATGATAAAATGAACCTTCAAATTTTGGATTAAAATAAACTTCTCCTCTGTAAGTTTGGGTTTTTTTTCTTTAGCAAGATACTTTGTTTTAACAATGAGAAGAGAAACTAACACAGTGATTTTATTTAATCATATTTTAAAATGTGCTGTTTAGATGTCAGCATATTCAGAATTCTTCTCAATAGCCTTGACTTGCTCTCTAGAGTTTTCCATTGAGTATGTATCAACCTACCAGGTTTTTCCAGTGTCACAAATGACCTGGAAACCAGTACCTCATGAAGACCTCAAGCTTTTTGCCTCCTACTTTTCTTCTTGCCTGCTGCTAGTCAGCATCATGATAGACTACCCATGAAGCCTTGAACCTAGAGATCTACCTAACTTCTCTTTCTCTCTCCTTTCCCATTCTAACTCATCAGCAAGGGCCATTAGGCACGTCTTTAGAAGCATCTCAAGTCCTTCTTTTTCTTGCCATCATGGACCTCAGGATAAATATCTTCAGGTCTCTCAGGTTCTCACAACATTCTTCTTACTTGGACGTTGTGATCTCACACTCTCAAACCTCTTATATACACAACTGTAAGTGATCTTATTATGGTCTTATTTAGTTCACTCTGTTTTCTTGGCAAACCCTGGAAAGATTTCCTACAATTAGGACAAAATGCAACCATTATTATTGTCTACAGAGTCCTCCAACATTATATGCCTGCATGTCCATCTTCCTACATCATTGGACCTCTCATATACTAGACTCTCTTCCCCCACCAGTTTGCTTTCTTATTTCTTTTAGAAGAAAAAAAAAAATCTCACAGGTGCTATTTCTGAGCTTCAGCCATGCTGCTTCCTATCTTTTCTGACATCTTCTTGCAATTGAATCATTCTCTTCAACTTTTAGGCTTTAGCTCAGATTCCAACTGACCAGAATCCTCTCCCAAGGTGTGGTATCTAAATTGGCCCCCACGCATCACTTTCTGTTCCTTCTCCTTGGTTGATTCATGGCTACTGTTTGAAAATGTTCCTTGCTTTATTTGATAATGCACACTAATTGCTGCACTGTAGACCCTAAAAGGAATATTCTATTTAAGATTATGTCTCTAATATAAAGCAACTTGTATACAGTATATCCTTAAATAGTCGCATCAATATTGTCTTCTTATTGTCGCGGTTTCCACAAAGTCATACCTTAATTTCCCTTATTTACAGCTTTTCAGCATCCATTTTTACCAAGTCAGCTAACTTACCTCTGGATAATTTGGGATAGAGGTTTATTTTTAAACTTTCCTCAAAAATATTAAAATAAGACCTTCTACTAAAATAATATTTTGGGAGAATTTTATACAGGAGTACTATATTTACATAATTTTGACATCTCCATCTTCTTCTCCAACTTTTTACATGCAATCACTCACTTTCAAATGTGAGATCTCTTCTTCAAAATTATTGTATTACATCTACTCCCACACCTCTACATTAATCCCTACCCCCACAAGCAAACACACACACACACACACACACACACACACACACACACACAGAGAGAGAGAGAGAGAGAGAGAGAGAGAGAGAGAGAGAGAGAGAGAGAGAGACCTGCTGAGTTGCTGATATGTATATGAGTATTGAGCCGACCACATGAGATGGATAACCTATCAGGGGGCTCATCCATGGAGAAAATTGATTTTTCTCTCTCTCAGCAGCTATTAATTGCCTGTAGCTCTTTATCTCAGGGTGAGAGTTTGTGAAAATGCTCTCATTTGTGCTGACCTGTCAACTGGTGTAGTCATTGTTCAGATGTTGTTTAGGGAACAATATTGTTGAAAGTTTCTGGGTACAGTAACCTGTCTTGTCTAGAGGACACTATCTTGGGACAGGCGTACTAGAGCTCTGGATCTTACAATCTTTCTGCCTCTCTTCTGTGATCCTCCCTGAGCCTTAGGTATAGGCTATATCTATATCATGTACATGGTACAGCTACATGGGTATCTGGCACCCCATAGTCATTTATTCTCTGCATTTTGTCTAGTTATGGATCTCTTCTATAGTCTTTATCTGCTGCTAAAAGAAGCCTCTTTGATGAAGGGAATGCTGATTAGATTTTTTGTGTGTGTCAGTTTGATACAGCCTATGGTCACCTGGGAAAAGACAACCTCAGTTGAGAAAATACCTCCACCAAACTGGCCTGTACGAAAGTGTCTGGGATATTTTCTTGATTAATGATTAATATGGGAGTGCCAAGCTCATTGTGGGAGGTCCTACTGGGTTTTATAAGAAAGTAGACTGAACAAGCTATAGAGAGCAAGTCAGAAACTAGCATCCTCCATAGTTTCTTCAGTCTTGTCTCCAAGTTCCTACCATGCTTGAGTCTCCTCAATGATGGCCTGTGACTGAGATGTCTAAGACAAAACCTTTCCTTCCTAAGTCACTTTTGGTCATCATGGTAATAACAAGCAATAGAAACCAAAGTAGGACAAGGGGTAGGAGCTACATGTATCTGTTGGCATAAGGATAACTGTTTTGATTACAGTTAGAAACTATACAGCTCTTGGAAAATGGTATCCATCCATTCTCTTCTACAGACTCTGTAACTGTTGCACTATTTCTGGGAGGTGTAATAAGGAACTGATGATAGACCAAAGTAAGAATGTAACTGAATTCCAAATGGTGAACCAATGAGTTATTTGGGTGACTTACAAAAATATGGATGAGTGGTTACTTATACTAACAGAATTGATTCAAAACCAGTAGAGTTACTAAAGCCTGCCGAAAGTAATAGCTCACAAAGGCTGGAAACTTGGCTGTTTTGCACAGCATGCAGGCAAATCAACAAGTTTCAGAGTGCCTTTTCTTGATGGTCCAATTGGTTTAAGCCCCTTCATGGTCTCTGCTTCTTCTAGCAGTTTCTCTTGTCTGAGAGCATCTCCCACTAATCCTTAGTACTTATATATGCCCAAGGAGAAAGGAGGCAAGTGAATATGGCCAGTGTCCGGCATATCCTGAAGCTATTCTGTTGTTTATTCCAGAAGTTTAAGGGTGTTCCCTGCAGGATGGAATGCTTCACCTTTCTTTAATATCCTGTGTCTTAAGGAGCTTTCCTCTATTTTGAGAAGCTTTAGTCTCTGAGGAGTCTGCTTTATAACCCAGGTCATGGGTAGCTGACTAGGTTTACAGTACCAGGTAAGAATTCCCTCCTATTAGGTGGCCCTATAGTCCAATTAAAATGCCATTAGTTATCCCCAAGGTTTTAAATGCCACTATTGCTTCATTGGCAGTAGTCAGTTTGGTCTATAGTTGCAAATTGGGAAGAAATGTTGAACTGCGAATTGCTTTTTTCTCTTGTCATCTTGCATAACATCTTATACTATGAGAGTTAGTCCTCAGGGAAGAGGCTTCCAGGTCAGGTTCAGCTAGACTCCTACAGTCCTATGTTCAAAGTGTGTGGTGTCATAAGCAATAGGACCTTACCTACAAGTTCTTAGAAGCAACTAAGGGCAATGGAAAAAGCCAATATTATTCTTAAAATCTCCTGGACTTACCAAAACAACAGAATCTTGAGAAAAGAGAAATGCCACATGCTCTGTCTTATTTGTGAATGTAAGATCCAATTCTTCAGATTAGTGTATATTACATATAATATTAGTAAACTGGGAAAGGAGAAAAAGAATGTGTGTGTATAAGTGTGTATGTGTGTGAACATAGGCACATACAACCTTTCACACAGATAAAAACATGAGTAAATTAATCTAAAGAGAGATAGAAGGGGCTGGAGAGACAGTTTAGAGGTTCAGAGCACTGGCTAATCTTGCAGAGGATCAGGATTTGGTGTACTTCACCCATAAATGCTCACAACCCTTGGTACCTCCAGTTATAGGGATCCTTCATACTTTTTAGATTTTTTGAGCATGTATGTGGTACACTTAAACACATGTAGACAGAACACGCAAATACATAAAGTGAAAATGAATAAAATCTTTTAAAGAGAGAGAAAATTTGAAAATGAATATCATTTAACACACACATATGATTTAATGTCTCTTTGTGTGATTATTTTGGAGCACTTGAAGTCACATTATGAAACATTCCACCAGCAAATTGCACACATTCATCTGGTTATAACACATATACCCTGAACAGCTACTACATGTTTATGAAAGAGGCACATGCTTTGTTTCCCTATTGGAAACATTCCACTATGTTGCATCACTTCTCATTGCAAAATACCTGAATTTATGCTCGTATATAAATGTTTATGGATCCACATATCAGCTTTAAAAATCATAGCTTCAATCTTTATTGCTTGATTTCTAAATTAATACTTCTTAGTCAAGCTAAAATGTTTTAGTTTTAATATCATGATGCTTTAAAAAACATAACAAACAAAAACCCCAAACCTTATGCCCATTTATTCTTGCAACCCAAAACTCTAATGCTCTAGTTTCCACTGTAGCTGTTTTAGTACAGACCCAACTTGGCAGAAAAAGGAAAATCATGACACATGGAACATTCTGTATAATGACGCTACATTGTTCTGTACTGATGAAAACCACATAATTAATGTTTTTGTTTAATAACACACATTCAGATTTCTAGAGCACCATGTCTTTGTGAAGTGGGTTCTGTTTAGCAACTAAAATGTGTCTCACTTCATTTGTTTCATCTTTTCTGGTGGATTATTTCCAAAAACAAATCCCCCTTTATTATATAGTACATGGAAATAAAGACTTTAGCTCACAGCACACGGTTTCATTTAAGACGGTAGGTTGGCATGGCTGTACTGAGGCCTGCTATTGTCCTGAAGCCATTTTATTGTTCCTTTCCAGGCTGTCAGTTTCACTTAAACCTGATAATTAGACTCATAAAATAAGGGTTCTTTTTCTGATCCTTAGAGTGACTTCCAACAGAGGAGCCAGTTGCCTTTTAAACTCAGACTTGTAAACTTCATTTGTTTAAATCTTGGGAGATGGGGGGAAACATGCACTAAGAAGTTGTTAATAAAATGTCTCTTATTGAGGCATTTTGGTGGAAATATCGTGTGTATGTGTGTGTGTGTATGTGTGTGTGTGTGTGTGTGTGTGTGTGTGTGTGAGAGAGAGAGAGAGAGAGAGAGGGAGAGAGAGAGAGAGAGAGACTCAAAAGTGTTTTTGGACTGACCATCTTGTTATATGGGTTCTGGGATCTGGATTCCTGTCTTTATGATCCTATAGCAAGTGCTTTTTAACAGCCGAGCCTCTCAAGTTCTTTTCTGTAAAGATATTCTTCTTGGGTTCAGAGAGATGGCTCATCTGTGTTTCATGCAGTTCATCACAATTATTCTTTTTACTCTCATGGCACCCTTTCATTTCTACCTCCCACCACCAATATCCTTAGTCCTTAAAAAACCCTTCCCATTTGTGACTCATTGAATTAAATCAGGGTACTCTGCATGGCCATAGGTTTCAAACTACCATTAGAGCCTGGTGACATCACCACTGCTTATACAGCTTAAGACAGTGACTCTTCCTCTCTCATTTAGCTGTAAGGAAAAAAATGAAATCTACATGTAAGTTGATATAAATGGGAATTGTGTTTAATAAGGTAACCCATACCCAGAAAGACAAATACCACACATGGTTCTATATTGTTAAGTATTTCTGTGTCCTTGTTTGTGGTGTCTTGAATGAGGATGGCTCATATGTTTGATGCTTAGTCCCCAGTTGGTAGAACTGTTTGGGAAGGATGAAGAGGTGTGGCCTTATAGGAGGAGTTTGTCACTGAGGGCAGGCTTTGAGAGTTCAGAAGTCTGTTCCCTTCCCAGTTAGCTCAGCACTCTCCCCTTTGCCCTCTGCCTTGTATGTATGGATCAGATATAAGCTCTCTGCTACTGATCCCTTCCCCAAGTCCAGCTATTTAAGACCCCCAAATAGACTTTTAGAAAAGAGTTCTTTCTCGATAGGAGCCCTTTTCAGGTCCTTTGCTTTAAGAAAGCAGACTTGTGATAAACTTCTTTTACCTGTGTCTATTAGTGCTTATAGGACATAAGAGGACTGAGAGATAGCTGTTTCTCCTAATGACAGAAAGACAGACTTCCTTGGCCACAGTTTAGAAAAGTGTTGTCAATAGTGTCTCTAAAAGATTGCTGTGTTGATTACTTGAAATTTTTTCAGAAATTTGGCCTGGTATACAAAGAAACCAGGACAGCCCAGGCTACACAAACAAGCCCTGTCTTGAAAAAACAAAAATAAATAAAGAAAGAAATAAAAAAGAAATTGAATTATAAAGTTCTTTAACAGCCACATAATAGTATTCAGGACTATGGGTTATTGATTAATTTGTTCATGATAAATAGGCAATATCTATTTCCTGGAACTCTTCATAATATACCATTTCAAATATACATTTTATTTGTTATTAATTAAACTCTAACAAGTCCAAAATAATAACTGCCCATAGAATTTTACTAAACTTGAGTAAAATATTTGTTTTATTCAGGTAACTTTTACTTATGTAATTAACCAATATATAAATGTGATGGTAATGGAAAATTATTTTTAAAATTAAATGTATTAATACCAAACCACAATAGCACATTGAGATAAAGCAAGAGTTGTTAAGGACATTGCATGATTTCTTAGCATTTTGGAAACTCAGATCTAAATACTTAACTATGTGAGGACACTCAGCAAAAGGAAATGTTTTCATCAATAGCTTATGTCACCCCTGCTGTATGTGTTTCTAAATTTGAAGTCAATCCTGGATCTGAAATGTTGTGCCCTAACCCAAGTGCCATTGTTCCTTTCTACCTCTGTTTTTTCTTATCACTAAGAAGATTGTGTGACTGCACAGTATCCTAGGAGACTTTATAGTAGTGTATCCAAGACAAGGCTTGGCTCTCTCCTTGTTGCTCTATGTCAACATTCAAGAAAAATACTATGACAAAAAACAAGTTTAGAGGGTGAGTGGAGAAATCCAAAGGTCAGCTCCTCATAAAATATTACTCATCATTCAAATAATAATAATACTGTCTATGAATGTCATTTTCTCTTCCTTCTAAATATAGCATCTTTTTTTGAAGTTCCATATATTTTCCTGAAACTGAAATGAGAAATTCTGATTACTAATCATTCCAAATCAGGAAAATATGAATAAGCTAGGAGAAGAGGAAGAGAGTTCACAACAGAATGTTTTGTGTTTTCTAAAAAGTTAATGATATTTGCCTTTATTTTCTCTACTCTTCACATAAATCATCAAGTGCTCTGATAAATTTTGAGGAAGATGATTATTTCATATCTTGAAAATTATACTACCAAACAGAATATAAAACTATAGTTCAAGTCGAGTTATACATTCAAAAGTTAAAATGAATCAAAATGCATTTGACACAAAGCAATTAGTATATCAGTAGACAAAGGTTCTATCTGGATAGATACACAGCATATGCTGGAATAACTGCCCAAACAGTTAATGAGAACCCGTAAGACCCACTTCTCTTCTTCCCCTTCCACGAAGCATCATAGCTTGGCCACTGTCTGCATCTTCAGGTTCTGTGTTTAAGCCAATCACTCCCATGAGAAAACCTCTGCCATGACTAGGCTTTTCTCAGAAAAGCAATGTACAATACATCATTACCAAGACTAGATCCACAGGTTGAAATTGTAAGAATTATAATATTGGAATAGTCAAGCTATGGGTATGTGTATGGGTTTGTGTGTATGCGCATGTGTATGCAATAATGTGCATATGAAGTTAAGAAAGGGACATATAGGAGTTAGTTCTCTCCTTCTACTTTGTGGATCTGAGGATGAACTTAGGCATCAGCCTTGGCAGCGAGCACCTTTGCTGGCTGAGCCGTCTTGCTAGCTTTGTAAGAGGAAATATTGAGGAGAAATATGACAATAGTTTGATTTGACAGCACTTCACGGCATCAACTGTGCTACAGTTTTAAATCTAAACAATAACTATGAATATAAACTTCTGTGATCTAAATAACCTTGGTTTTGTATTCTCTGGTACCTTCTGTTCTATTATTTACTCAACATTACTTTGTATTCTTTTTTATGTAGAGCCTGAAAACTGCAGTGGAGAAAATGGTGTTTTTAACTCCTTCCAAGTACCATATAGTGCTTTGACAGTGATTATTCTCCTTTTCTCTTGTCTTCTCGCATCATCCCTTCCTCTTCTCCCCCCCCATGACTTTTCTCCCTTAAAGGCTCCCCAGGGCTTGTGGAGATATTAAGGAGAAACCTGTACTTTGCTAAAGTAAAAAATGCTAAGTTGAAAATTAAACAACTTTCTCTTTATGTTGTGCGATTATCCTATCTTAATATCACAGCTCTGGAAATGCATGCTGCAGAACTTAAGAACCACTGCCTTGAACTCTCTGCATTGTTATGCAAATGTCATGGAGGAATAGACATGAATTACCCAGCAATCTGCAAAGTTATTTTTATAACAATCCTCTTTTGACTGAAGAAACATGAATGTGGCCATCAATTTAATAGCATCTCTCACTTTCTCCACTGCTGATGCTTTAATTCCTTTTCAATGTTATTTAGAATCTGTTTTCAAATGATGTAGGGGCTGGAGATCAGGGGTAACTCGTTAAGAAGTGTCAAGAGGACAAATCGACCTGAAGTTCTTTGTCACTGCTTTGGAGAAATATTTGATGTGCTGTTTACTATTTTAATGCTAAAAGCAGCCAATAGCTTTAGAAAAAAAACAAACATGTATCCTTTCTTCTCATAGCCAAAAGTCTTGTGAAGATGATCAAAGCCAAATGTTAGAAGTGTCAGAGTTTATGAGGAGAATGCTGATTGGCACAGTAGAGGTGAGAAGACTTAGACCCCTGAGCATCAGAGACACATCTGGTTCTTGTGAACAGTATTTCTTGCTGCAGCAGAATGCAGCCAATACATACAGAGAGATGGCTACAAACGAGGCACAGAGAAGCATGGATGTCTACAGCTGTTTCTAATCCCCATTTTATAGATAGAGATAAATGCACAGAGAGTGCACGTGTTGAATGATCAGGTGTTCTAATTATTGTCATCCCCTGCTGTGAGACATATTATCTTACCACTAAAATTAAAAAAAAATAGTTTTTGACACTGTAGGAATCCATGTGCCACTGTTGACTGCCATCTCCCAAGGGATGGGGCAGTGCCAAGTTTTAGAGTAATGACAAGGTGCCTGCCTTTCTTGTTAACAAGGTCTGTTTGAATCATTTAGATGGTAGCCCTAACGTTCCTGAAACCTGCTTTGTGCTTGTTTAATTATAATATAGTCTGGCACTTTGACATTTAATTTTCTTGTTTGATTGTAATTATCTTCCATGAGAGTAAGAGCAGATTTGAATTATATTTACTTCCCTCGGTCCTTCCTTCCTTCCTTTCTCTCCATCCCACTCCTCTTTAAAATGTGTAAATCAGATTTTGACTCACCACACTGCCATGGGCCTACGTCCTGGGTGACCTGGATTAGGAAGTGGCCATGCTGCCAAGAGAGTCTACCTACTAGGGCTGGTCACTGTGCTCAGGCAATTGATGTACTCCATCAGGCTGGGCTGTGAGTCTGCCTCCCTTGGTGGCGACAGCATATCTCAGGTCAAAGGACAAACTTCAGGAACCAGAGTCCCTGATAAGTGGCCTCTGCTCTGTAGTGACTCCTCAAGAATTCCATTTCTCTAGAGTCAGGTTATATCTACTTCCACAGCTCTTTAAGGAAAACTATTATCCCCTCAAAGTGGGGGCTGAACTTTAATGAATGATAAAATGTTCCAAAGACAACTACAAATTTCTGCCACTTATACATTGTGTTTATGACTTTCAAAACCATCTGACTACATCTTCACAACCCTCCTATGACTTAGCTATAGCCATTACACCTTTACAATTTTTCCTCTATTTGTGTATTATGTTATAGTAAGTGTTTATATGTATATGTGTGTGTTTGTGTGTATACATGTGTGTACATGTATATGATGTGGGAATGTCTTTCTGTATGCTATGAATAAAGGAGCTTTTTTGCCCTATGGTGAACACTGTAGGTAGACAGGGAAATCAGAACATACATAGGAGAAGGAGGGTGGAACAGACCCCCTCAGAAACAAACATGACCCATATGCCCAAGAAGGAACATGTAAGGAACACAGGTGACCCACAGGCCACGTGGCAGAACAGATTAATAGAAATAGGTTGAATTAAAACAAAACAGCTAGCTAGCAATATGCCTGAGACATAGACCAAGCAGAATGAAATTAATAAAAGTGTCTGTGTGTTTCTTTGGGACTTTGGGATTGCTGGTCCAGATAAGCAATGGTGGGCAGGTCTAAACCATGGTGCTAACTGATCAGAAACCTCATACTACAGATGGCATCCCAGTGTGGGTCAAACATCCACATAAAGCCTGAGAGAACTTAAAAGGAGTTCTAGAGTACAGAAATGGAGCCAAAAGCAGCTTCCAAATTGTATCTCTAAAGTGGGTCAGAGTACAGAGACACCACTACATGAGGGTTGAGCTAAAACATGGTGCCTGTTTCCTGAAGTCTCATAGAAGACTGGGTACAAGCAACAAGCTGCATGCGATTGATTTAAGTTTTCTGTTTATATTTGAACAAAAAAGAAACAGAGTCAAAGACAGCATCTTAGTAGCAGCATTTTCTGGGACTGCTCTGTTTGCTAGCTGTGAGCAGATATGACTCCCTTAAAAGAAGCTTCATGACTCAGCTTTATAGGTGAAAACTGTGGCCTTTTAAGAGGCCCTGCTGCCAAACACTTAAGTGGAGTGAGCAGTAAGCAGTGGCTCTCTACTTAATGACAATGTGGACCCTAAGATTCCCTGGAGTTGGGGTAGTAAATAGCTCCACAATATTTAAATACTGCTTCCTAGAATTGGGAAGGTGCCTCTGCCATGTTGAAAAGGCACTGAGTGGGGCAAAGTCAGCAGGCAAAGCAGCACTGTATAGTCTATCATTTTAAAAGCTCTTCTGGTTGGAAAATGATACACAATAAAACAGATTCAGATGGAGAAAAATCTCTAGACAGGTTATAATGTGTGTAAAATGTACATAGGCTTCAGTGAAAAAAGAAAAAGGGTAGAAAAATTCTCTTAAAAAAAGAGAAAGAGTAATAAGAATATAATAAGCCACATGAAGAAGGAAAGTATACACAGAGTCTGAATTGTGGTTATTATTGTGTTTTCTTATAATTTTTTAACTTTTAATAAGCTAACTGCAGAAAAACAAGTGACTTCTAAGTTAAACAAACATATATTTTAAAAGTATCTTGACTTTGAAATTTCTGTCTAAGGATATATTGCTTTGGAAAAGAGGTTCTGCTTTTGTTTCCACAGAAGATGAGTATATGTAGATTGCTTCCAGGCTTTTATGGTTTCATCAGTCAAGACTACCTGAAAATTCTCTGATGGGAAGAGATGGTCACATCAGCTTTAAGGTTGCTGACTAAGAGGATCCAGCCTCAGGACTCTCATAAGATTGCCCGTGCCCCTTAAATCAGCAGGAAGTAGTGATGAAAAACTACGCCCACAGTCCCAAAATAATGTTTATAAATGTTTGTTTTCATTGTAAATGGTTAATGATCATAGTCAATCTCTTTCTAAGAAGAAAAAGGGGATATAGTATATGAATGATTTAAAGAAGATAGATTATTGAATTTACTTTAATTTCTAAATCAGTTGTTAATCTCAAAATATTTTACATTTGTATGGATTTTGGTTTATTGATACAAGTTTAAGGTCAATTTCATTACTACACTGTATGGATTTTTCTAGTCTTGTTTAAGGTGTGATATTTATTTAACTCAATTAAAGTTGTAATGTATAATTAAGAAATGCAGATTAATAGTCATGTATGATAGCTGAACTTATAGTCACGGTAGTTAGAATTTTAGGTATACAAAGATATATTTCACTTAGATAGGTAATCTTCAAACACTTTAAAGACCCTCGTAATATGGCATTTAAAATATTTTAGTGGATAGTGAGTCAGGTCTGCTCCTGGCAGCACCAATCTGCTTCATGAGAATGAAGAAACTCCATGTGGCATTTACTTTCTTTGTGGTAATGGTAGGTTAACCACTGGATAAGAAACTGTTCTTGTATTGACTGCTTGACAGGTATACTGTAGAAACTGGACATGCAGGTTCCATAGAATAGTCCCCTCTGAGGAACAACTGACTCAGTCTTGAGTTTGTGGGGAAGAAACCTGGATCTGCCAGGAGTGGAGGCTAAACTAAGCCATATTGGGACAGTGGGGCCTTGGGACTGCCTGCTGCCTGCACACGGAGGGGATGGGGAGTTGTGGAGAAGAGAGAATGACCTGATGTGGTGAGAGGGAGAAGGGATCTTGAATAAGGATATACAAGGATAGAAAGTGTGACTTCTTTGTTCATAGTAATAAAATTAAAAAAAAAGAAAAGTCCCTTCTGAACTTTGACAGGACAAGCCAAGATGGTCCTTCATGTTCCTGCTTCACAGAGACAACTTCCAGATATCCTTCAGGATACAAGAAGAAGAAGAAGAAGAAGAAGAAGAAGAAGAAGAAGAAGAAGAAGAAGAAGAAGAAGAAGAAATTGATGAACTGTGCCAGAATTGGCAGAGCAGTCCTTCAAATTTCTTGATTCATTGAAAGGTATGCCAGAGATGCTGAGCCTGTTGGCTGAAGATGGACCAATGTTACAAAGAAACTTTGGGTGACTATCCAGGCAGATAGGTGTCATCTCTGTCATTTCTAGATTTTGGAAGTTGCTTGTACTTCCTCTTTTTTTGGGTAATATTATATCTTTTGTGGTCTTTGATGTAGTTGAAGATTAAATAGTTATAGGTATAGTTTTTCTTAGCTATTTTAATGAGTATATTTGATATAAAACTTTAGACTTACAAGGATAAAGTAGATGATAGAATATTTTCTTTAGTTTTGTTAAATACAAATAGGCTAGATATTGTAACTGTAATTGTTGCTTGATAGCTGTTTTGATATGTAATTTTGCTATATTAAAATTGAAACTTTCCTTTTTGATTAGACAGAAAGGGAGAAGTGGTGTGGGAATGTCTGTATGCTGTGAATAATGGACCTGTTTTGGCCTATGGTGAGCTCTGTAGGTCGGCAGGGAAATCAGAGCATAAGTAGAAGGAGGGTGGAACAGACCCCCTTAGAAACAAACATGACCCATATGCCCAAGAAGAAACATGTAAGGAACACAGGTAAGCCACAGGCCACGTGGCAGAACAAATTAATGGAAATGGGTTGAATTAAGATGAAAGAGCTGGCTAGCAATTGCCTGAGACATAGGCCAAGCAAGATAAAATTAATATAAGTATCTGTGTGTTTCTTTGGGACTTTGGGATTGCTGGTTCAGATAAGCAGTTGTGGGCAGGTCTAAACCATGGAGCTAGGCCGGCCAGAAACCTCTTACTACACACACACACCACACACACACACACACACACACACACACACACACACACACACACACATACATATTTGAAATTTTTTCATGCATATGTGTGAGGGTGCATATGCACATGTACATGCATGTGAATTTGGAAGTTTGAGGTTGATGTCTTGAGTCTTTTTCAGTTGCTCTCCACCTTATTCAGAGGTAAGGTCTCCCAGCAGAACCCAGAATGCAGCAGTATGAATAGTGCTAAGCAGCTTGCTTTGGGGTCTCCTGCATCTGCCTCTCTATTCCTGGAATTAAAAGCAGGGGCTCTACCTGCGTGGATTTTGTGTGTGTACTGAGCCCTGACCTCTGTTCTTTATGCTTGTATGGTAACTGCTTTATGTACTGAGAGATCCTGTCAGTCTAGCATTACATTTTTAATCGATCTCTTGTTTAAATGAGTATACAAATTTACTGCATAATTATGCTAGAATTCCACTATATTCAGAAGCAAAGGTTAAAATCTGTAGATTTCTGTTTTATAATGAGCCTCCTCTTTTTCCACTAGCATATTCAAAATAATCAAAACTGTAAATGCCACCAGCTTCTTCAATCAGATCTTTCTCAACATCTCACTACTCTGTAAAAAAAACCAAACCAATCCAAACCAAAACAAAAACCCCACAAAAACCTTAGGCACTATAATTAGTGTGGTTGGAACACTCGGAATTCCTCCCCCTAAAGTCTGCCTCATCCTTCTAGCCAACCAAAGAAATTTCTGGACTCTGAAGAGCAGGAAAGGGAAGCAGAAGACGGAAATACATGCTCATAAGCAGAGAAACCAAATGGAAGCACTTGAAAGAGCTGGCTTGGAAGGAGAAGTGCAGAGAGGAAGAAACCTGCATGCATGAGGGCTACTCCCAGGACTGATGTTAGAGCTTCAGAGGCATCCCTGGAAAAACTCAGAGACAGCACTTGTGCTATGTTACAAGCAGGTTCCAGGAAGCAGACTCTGGGTCAGAAATTAAATGAGGAAAGCCACCAGAGAGCTTGGAGCACAGGATCGGCACTTGAAATGCCCCCAGGCGAACGCCAGGGCCCAGGAGAGGAAGAACTATGGCTGTATTGTCACAGCAGGTTCAGCTGACCATGCACCATTTTGAAGGCAGGATAAAAGCTGCTGCCAGTTGGAACAAGGACCATGGTCTTTGATGCCTGTGTTCAGCTATTGAATTATTTTGAGAAAAGAGCTCTGAAAGACACAACATTTTAGTTATCTGTTCACAGTACAAGCAGCAACTGAGGAAGTAACTGGTGAACATGCTCCAGAATGCACAAACCCCTGAGATATAAACTGAATTCAGTTAATGTTCTTCATAAGCCCACAAAAGTTTGTAGTTATGCTTTAACTTACACTTTTTAGGTGGTAAAATTTAAAACCTGACTATTGGAGACTAGCTCCATGTGGTCCTGGGAATTACTATACTTACAACAGAAATGTAATGTTAGACTTTCAAAACTACTAATTGCCACCTGCTTGAAGAATATACTTTCCCATACATAGAGAACAGGGTGCAGGGGAAATGGATTTTAATCATATTTTAATCTAACAGTCATGCCTATCTCCATAGTTAGACCTTTATGGTCTCTGCATGGGAATATTTAGAATTTCAGCTACATATGGGTTTTTATTTTTGTCAAATTGTGATCAACAAGGATAAACATGATAGTCTCTTTTTCATTGTTGTCAAAGAAATTAGAAATAAAAAATATCCTCATGGAGCCCCCTCTTATATAGATTGCATTATAAAATGGTGCATACATTAAATTGATAAAATACAAAGTTAGGTACTATTTTAGTCAAATAGCTAAAACCCACCTTAAGCATAAGAAATAATTCAAGCATGTTTTCTGTACTGAAAGGGAGGAATAGACATTTGTTAGGCTCAACAAAACAGGGTCAAAGATCAAATGATGATGTTAGGGTTTTGTTTGTTTGTTCTTTGTTTTTGGTCTGGTGAGCTCCCCAGATAGGACTCTCAGTACTTCTGGACTTCTATTGCTCAGGATGAAGAACAGAAAGGGTGTCTAATCTCACAGTCACAGCCAGTTCTATAGGAATGATGGACTGTGGCTCTGATTGGGTCACTGTTGACCTAGCCCTTGATGCTTAGCTGACAAGAGCTAAGCACCAGACAGGTGAGCATGCTCACACTGAAGGCAGGACACCCTTCAGCTCCTTTTGGATTCCTGTAAGGGGAGGATTTGGTTGGGATAATTACCCAATGGAAATCAATGTACCTCCACACTAAATCAAACAAATGATAGTCAGACAAAAACAAATGATATTTTCCACCCTTTCTGGCTCAAGTAAAACTTCTCCCTCTGCCACTTTCCTATGGCAGTTACTTCTATTCTCTTTTCTTCATTGTTCTGTAAAAATGGACTGATCATTGTGACCTTGCAAGATGGTTAGGAGGATAGTTGTTATTGTGTACATGAAAGCTCTTTGCATCCTAGTAGGGGCTTGCAGACACATTCTGGGCACTATGCTGCAATTTCTTTTGGCATTGTCTTATTTCAATTAGAATCCCATGAAAGCTTTTAAACTGGATCAAGCACTAATGGTTACCATATTCTTGACAGATATTTAACATTGTCTTAGTATTGGGAAGAAAGAGCCACATCATATCTAGCATTTTACATTCTGTGATCAAATGAGCAATAGTGAAATTGCAGTTTCTAAGAACATGATAATCAAATGTGCTTTATAGCTTAATTGTAAATTTTAATCAAAAGACTGAATGAAAGTATCTAAATTTCCAGTGGGATCTTTCCCTTGAGGGTACATATCACAAATCAGACTAGCAACACTATAATCTCCAAATGGTACCAAGGTGGCTTTTGAAATTCATCAAAGGTCAGACACCCAGGAAACGATATATGGCTGTGAGATTCAAGTGTGACGTCTTTTGATGTAACTGAAAGGTTATGGATAAATGCTAACCTTTCATTTATCTCTGAACCCACAAGGAAAAAATCTGGGCTGATCCTGGAGGAGGGTGCCTCCTGGCTGATTGCTTCCCCAGGACTCCAGTTCCATCTGCTGCTATGGGAACACAATGCCAGCAGCAACCCTGAGAAGCAACCGTCTGTTACTAATTTTGTTATCTTACAGACTTAGTGTGAACCCTGATGTGTAACTTAGGAAAAAAATATTACAAACTGGACCTCAGTATCCTCATTTCTTGATTTTTTTCCCCCTAGACAGACTCAGCATGCATCCTGGCTGATAAAAACAAAAACAAAATAAACAAAAGATTTCTCTCATAAATGTAGCCATTTCCCAGGTCCTTCTTATACTGTGGGCCAGAGTGATCATCCTTAACTTCCTCCAGATTGCCAACACCTCCTCCTCCTCCTCTTTGGGCCTGTCTCTATTCTCTTGGGTTCCTAGCCTCCTGTAGCTCACTATTCTTACCCAGAACTGTCTGTTCTCTCTCTCCCTCCCTCCCTCCCTCCCTCCCCCCCTCTCTCTCTCCCTCCCTCTCTCTCTCCCTCCCTCCCTCTCTCTCTCTCCCTCCCTCTCTCTCTCCCTCTCTCTGTCTCTG
>PVIH01001680.1:141070-193167 GCA_004025045.1 Sigmodon hispidus | reverse complement strand
CTCAATTCCTCCAATAGCCTATTTATGGAGGCAAATACTTGACAATATGCCTCTTTCTAGAATTCTATCCTTATGCAAAGTCTAGCTAGGCTCGTGTGTTCTGTACTGGCACTTTTGTGTCACATCTATCCATCTTAGTCCATCCTTTGGTTCTTCCTTCCTAAACCAGTGCAGTGTCTGCCTCAGTGAAATGGGGGTCCATCATACCAATGTGTCTTATTATAGGTTTCAGATAGATACTCATTTTGGCTTCTTGTTGACATTTGCCTTTGTTAGTCAATCCATGGCCATCCAGACTTTTGGCTTTGTAAGCTCTTTCTGGATAGAGGAATCTGGCCTGACTTTCATTTGAATATGAAAATAATTTGTTTCCAAGAGTCACATGTATTAATAGTATTACTGATATTGAATTAATAGCAATATGGTATCATATAGTGCATGCCTATAATATACCTTATTTTATATTATAAGGTATATGATAATATATAGTGTTAGGAATATTAAACATACAAATTCATATATAAACATATATGATATAAAATGTATTAACCCAGTGAATTCTTACAGCAACTTTATACGGTGGATATATGTGAGGGGACACAGTAAAGAAACCGTTGAAATGGTCACTCCATGACTGGAGTTTTTTTTTTTGTAAGAGAGAGGAAAAATATACAGAGGCATTTGGAAGAGTCCAGAGTAGAAAGAGAAGCAGAATGTTTATGGCTAGGTCTAGAAAAGTAGTCCTCACAGAGACTAGCAAGAGAAAGCCCTAGAAAATATAGTGGAGATAACTAGAGCAAGAGAGAGGATGATGGAGAATAAAGAGTTGAAGGGGGGTAGCAGCTATCAGGAAGGAAGCCTGTGAGCTGGAGCAGACTTGGGAGTTTGAGATAGGATTTTTTTTTTTTAATTTAAAAAGTTATTCCCATACCCATCACTGCTCTCCCTCCCTCCCCTCCTCTCAGTCCTCCATCAGTCTCCACCACTCCATCCTCCCATCAATTGCTCAGGGAGGGCAAGAAATCCCAGAGTAAGCCAGTTCAGTCTGGCATATCCAACTGAGGTAGGACAGAGTCTCTACCTACAGTATCAAGGCTGGTTTTGGTGTTCCTCTGTAGGGAATGGGCTCTAAGAAGCCAGATCAGACATCAAAAATAGACTTTGATCCTATTGCAAGAGGCTCCACAAACTGCCCATGCCATTTCACTGTTGACTACCTTTGGAGGGTTTAGTTCCTTTCCCTGAAGGTTCCTCAGCAATTATTTCAGAGTCTGTGAGCTCCCAATAGTTGGTCATCTTTGTGAGTCCCCTCCTCATGATCCTGATGATCCCTTGATCCTTTTGCTCATATAATCTCTTTCCTTTCTCTCTCTTCTACTGGACCAGGAGTTTAACCTGTTGCCTAGCTATGGATCTCTGCTTCTGCCTCCATTCCTTGCTGGATGTAGGTTCTATAATGACACTTAGGGTGGTCATTCATTTGATTATAGGGAAAGTCCTATTTAGGCACCCTTTCCACTATTGCTTGGAGGCCTAGTCAGGGACATTGTGTGGGATCTTGGGTGTTTCCTTAGCACCAGGTTTCTCTCTAACCACACAATAGCTCCCTCTATCAAGATATCTATTTGTTGTATTAGGTTTCTGGGCAGGACTTTCTGGTCTAGACCAGAGGTTTGACCGGCATTCCGGCAGTCCCACAGAATCACATAGATGCTTATATTAATTTTATGCTGATTGGCCTAGGGCCCAAGCACATGCTAACATTTTACCCTTAAACTAACCCATCTTGTTCAGCCATGTGGATTGGTACCTTTTCTCAGAGCAGCATTTCAACTTCTTTCCTCTGCATCAACTCATCATGTCTCTGTTGGATCCCTGTGGAGTCTCTGTCTGCTCTGAGATGTTCCCAGAGTTTTCTTACTCTGGTAGCCTGCCCACACTTCCTGTCTGCTTTTGGCTAATCAGCGCTTTTTATTAAACCAATAAGCAGGACAATTATTTACAATGGAACAGAATACAATCCCTCTACATCTATTTATTTGTTCTACCTCTCTGTTGCTCCCCAACTCATCCATTCTATTTTCTCATGTTCTCTTTTCACCTCCAAACTAGCTCTCTGTGTAACCATGGGTAAGTTACATAGTCTTTCTTCCCCTTGGTTTTTCTCATCTATATAAGAGAAAAGTTCATTCATTGTTAGGTTTCAGGAAGTCATATATCCATTATGAGGTCAAGCTGGATAGAAGGTGGGATGTTCATTCGGGGGTACCGGGGTGCTTTCAAATGGATGACAAGTACTTAAGAATGGGAACCCAGAGGGGCTGGAGGCTGGCATGGGCTTTGATATACAGACCACAGGTGCATGTCAATGAAGAGCTATACTCCCCACTGCCAGGAGCAAGAGAAATGACTCTTTTTTGGTGGACAGAAAACCTGTTTCACAAGTTCCTGGGGAATGCTGGCTTTCCAACTGCTAAAAATCTTTCTGTCCAACTTGACCTCACTATGGATATATGACTTCCTGAAAGCTAACAATGAATGAACTTTCCTCTCAAATAGATGAGAATAGCCAAGGGGAAGAAAAACTATGTAACTTATCCATGGTCACATATGGAGCTAGTGGCAGAGCTGAGATGTGGGTTCAGAGTCCTGGGGTCAAATTCTTTTTTGTAGGTCTTATGTTAATTCCATTTCCAAGAAGAAATTGGAGCTTATAAAGATAGTGTCATGTACCCTAATTGTCCTAGCTAGTGACTAGCAAAGGGAAGTGACAGTGCCAATGTGCCTGACTCCAGCATCTTGGCCCTTAACAGCCATGCTTATTACTCCATCCTGAACAGCACCTTCCAGAACCTTCTATGTGTGAACTATTATTATATGTACTCCCCAGCCCCATTAAGACTAGAGACTTTATTGCTTAACTAAAATGTACTATCAATCATTAATAGTTGTATAATCATAACTTTATTATGGAAAAGTTCTGAGAGTCAGCATCAGACATTTTGGTGATCTGTAAGAGAACACTCTGAGTGAAACATTGGAGTGCCTGATTTCTTGCAATGAGAGACAAGTTTCCAAAAATTATACTGTTTTCCTATTTCAGCAGCAGAAAGCAACTTTGTGCAACATTTTACAAATCCATCTTTTCATGTCCTATTTTTTCTGTCAGAGATTACTTTCCATCTCTTATTTTTCCTGTCATAAAGATGGCCATCAGCACAAAAGAACTCCTAAAATAAAGCTGCTCATGATCCTTGAGAAAAGTATTGTGTATATATGTATAGGTGCCTGTGATTTTTGCAATCTTTCCTGCCAGTTTGGACAACAACTGGGTAAGTCAGCATCATCTTTACATGGCTGATGGGAGAATCCCAGGAGAGGGTTCCACTGAAGGTGCAAAGGGCTACTGCCCAGGATGCTGTGTTGCTTGAACTTTCCCTGATCCAGTGAACCCAGGTTTCTGGGGTTTCAGTCATTACCCATAGCTCATCACGAGATGGGTTTCCTTGTTGGAAATCTTTATTTACTAGGTCTTTGTTTTCTGACTGGCATATGATGTAAGCAGTGTTTTCTTTTTCTTTTGGTTAACTTTCTATTTATATTAACAACTTGTATATTTATTATTTATATGCTAAATGTACTAAAATATCAGAGGCTCATCTCCTGTTTTTCTTGATAGTACCTGACTCTCTACTTGCTTGCTTCCACAGAGGCAGACGGAGTGACAGAATTGTGATTCTGAATATTTTTATACTTTTACACACATGCACACACACATGCACGTTCTCCTCTGAGAAACAATAAGACATTCCTGAGGGCCTGTAACACAGAAGGTATCATTCCTGTGCATTCTGCTGCCACTTATACTCCAGCCTATGTCGCTGAAATTTTTTAATATTTATTCATTTGCCACATGTAGCTTTAAGCCACTCATTAGTAAACTTACACATTACACATTGACTAAATGTACCAAATTCATTTTACCTCTTTTCTTACTAATAAGAATATGGGCTGTTATTCTTTTTCTGTGTTATAGATAAGGCTAATAAAAATAGTTTCATATTCATTGCCTTGGGCATGCAAAAGAATGCTGATTGAGAGTAAATTCAAGATGCTCAAATATTAAAGATCTGTATGTGAGTCTCCAGTATAGTTTTTCATTTTATATTAATTATTTTATTAACTTGGAAAAGTTACTGTGTTCTATGTTATGATGAAATTATTGCCACTCATGTTTGAAAATTTAATAAATTTTAATTGACTTCCTTATTATCTTGTTGAAATAAAGATTTTTCTGTTCATATTGTTCATGTATCTACAGGACATTTTACTTTTTGTTTTTATGAGCTCTTTATATATTACAGCTGCTGGGGTTTTGCCTTATATACACTGCCAGTACTCTCTAGACACATATAGTTTGTATATGCTTCCCCTATAAGAATATAGTCTCTCTGGGGTCAAGACTGTTCTTTTCTTAGCTAGTATATTTTCTCCAGATCATTGTGCTAATACAGAGTGGGTAGAATATTAAGCCTTTTTATTCCTGTTTTCAAGTCTTTTGACCCTTTTTAGCCCATGTCTCCATATCTGTGATAATAACCCTGACTTCTGATCACTTCTTTCCATTACTTACTATTGAGGTCTAGACCTGCAGCTACTTCTAACCATAATCTGGCACAGATTAAATCCAATGGGTTATTACTTGGAAACCACAAAGGCCCAATACAATGTGGTGTAGTTGCTATAGATAACATTAAAAAAACTCTAAATGCATGTATTTATTTACTTATTTATTTAATTTAAAAATTTAGACAATTGTTTGCACATTTTATTCCTCCATGATAGTGGAGTCTCTTATCTCTCCAGGAAGTAATTCTCACCTACCCATCATGAATCACAGAAGCCATTCAGCTTTTATCAAAAAAGTCTTTTGTTTTTCCCAGGCAGCAAATATGCTAAGTTGTTATTGTTTCAATGGTCAAGATATAACCTCATAAAACTGTGACTGGCTCCATTTCACACAGAATTATTTCTCTGTGATCAAAGACACTAAAACATTTTACTGTTCTTCGCTGATAGCAGATAACAATCACTAATGTAATTTTGAGCACTAATATCAGATAGTTTGTAATTATTTCCTGTTTCTGAGTTTTTGATACAAGCCTTCAACATAAATAAATATGTCCAGCAAGACATACTTATTATGCAGTGTATTGTCTATACCATAATATAAAAAGTTGGGCACATGTTTGGGAAGAAGTAAGCATATACCGTTGTATATACCAGGCCTTTCCCTTTGGGTTAAGACACAGAGACTTATTATTAGTTTTGAGTGTTTGGCCTAGCTTAGTCACATTTATGACTAACTTATTTAAATTATATGACCATTTTTTTAATCTACTCTTTACCTCTCGGTTTTTACTTTCTTTCCTTCTGTATATAGTATTTTCCCTGCTTCTTGTATCTGCTGGCTGGCAGCTGCTTGGCTGCCCTCTAGTCTCCCTTATTCTCTCTTAAATGTGGATTTCTCCTCCTATTTAGTCTCTCTACCTGTCAGCCCTGCCCATCCCTCTCCTACCTAGCTATTGGCCATTCAACTTTTTATTGGACCAATCAGGTGTCTAAGGCAGGCAAGGTGGAACAAATGCAACACATGTTTATATTCTTAAACACACATTATTCCTTACATTATTAAACAAATGCAGCATAAACAAAAGTAACACAACTTTAAACATATAATATTAGTTATAAGCAATATTCTGCAGCATAAACAAATATAATATATATTTGCCTAGTTAAATAATACTACACAACAATCATATGAAAAATCTGGGCAAGCATGGTGGAGAGTACTGGGCTTAAAACTACTAACAGACTTTGGAGCTTTGGGGAAGTGTCTGATTGTCATTAAAGGTGCTGATGTTTGAAGAGATGAAGCATTACAGTTGCTATTTTCTGGCCCCAGTTTCCAAGTTATTTTGGGAGACAGTTTCAAGATGTCTTCAAAAAGCTTCAAGGTTACTAGAGATAATACTATCAATCAAATGCAAGTTACATCTTGCCTCATGCCTCTGTTGAATTTTTTCCTTATAATAAATTCAGGTGAAAAATTGGTTTTTTAATAATTCTTTGTATGTGAATTATCCCAGAGCTTATTCAAAAGACTCACACTCAGTTTCAGTGCTGCTGGCAAATGTGTTGCAGTACTAATAACAGCAACACAAGTGCTGGTTTCTGGTTATTTTCCGGTTGATGTGTGCTGGACGCTATCCTCAGCACTCTGTCTATTATGTGCAGCATTTTATACACATCACCTTTCCCAAAACAAGCTTACATGGTAGAATGTCTGTTATAAAAGCCTGAGGTTTTCAGTTCACATCCCTATCAGACACATAAAATTCCAGGGTTTGTGATACATTTACCAGTAATCAGAAACAAGAGAGTTCTTGGACTGGCTGGATAGACAGCCTAACTAAATCAGCAAGTTCCTAGTTCATTGGAAAACCCTATCTAAAAATACAATCCTTACACATGCATATGCACCTATATGCATAGCACACACATGGATCTTATGAGGTAAGAACTATGATTATGTCTCTTTTAAATGGAAAGAATGAGATTCAGAATCAGGGAGGTCAGGTAAGTTTACTTAAAATCACACAACTCACATGTGCTGATGCATCTCCCCATGTGAAACAACAGAAATAACTAGTGAAAACAGACATTAAGCCCTGCCTGATTACTGTGTAATAAGCACTACACACAGGTGCATTAAAAGTGAAACCATATTAAATATTGCTTCACAGTGCAGTAACATGATTACAACCACATACCTGGCCAAACTAAGTAGAAGAAAGAAGCTCTTACCTATATTCTCGCCTCTCTGAGTAATTGCACTGAGATGGTGGATAGGCCTTTGCTTAAAATCATCTCCATAGTTAATTTAATGCTAAAGTTGGCCAGTACTCGTGTATGAAGCTTCTCTAATAATTATCCTTCACATCAGTGATTCATCTTTATCACAAGGCTGCTCCAGATCGTGCTTCTTGGGAAAGCTATTAGCCTAAAAATGAAACTTTGAGAACCCATTTCATGACAAAACAAGTTTTAGAGAAATGAGACACCATGAAGAGAATTATAAAGTTGACTGTAGAGCAAGTCAATATCCTCTGTCTAGAGGGAGACGCTTACAATCCCTCCCAAGATCTCGCAAGTGGTGTCTCTTTCAGAAGCAGCTATCAGTTCAGACTGTGTGTCTTTTTCAGCCAGTGTCTTTAGTTCTCACACTGACAGCATCCTTTCTTCTTCACATCAAGAACAGTCCTGGCCATGTCTCCAGGCTGTCGGGTACTTAATTTGAGAAGATGTGTGATAGAGGGTCAGAATCTACCTCAATACCAGGACTTGTCAATGCTCCAAATCTGACAGAGACTTAAAACAGTACAATTTCAATATTTCATGCTTGTATTTTATTTTCCTTGTTTCTTCTGAGACTCTGCCTGTAACTGCAGGTTTCTTGAGGATTAAGGAGAATAAGGCAAAGGAGTCTAAAAGCTTTGGATATTGATAGTCCCAGTACAGTGATGGGGTTGAGGAGTAGTCCTAGAAGATCTCAAGAAGGAGAAGAAAGTGGCTACTGGGAAGAAGTATGGGGGAGAGCTTAGTGTTGTCACTTTCTAAGACCCCCCACCTAATTCCTCTCACCAAGCATGAGTCCCCTAAGTGAGCGCTTATTGGAACCAATAATTTTTCAATGCAAGGTAACCCTTTAAAAGTCTGAGCTCTAGCACACATAAAATAGAAGAATCTAGGTTGCTCTCCCTATAACAGATAGAGGGACCCAGAGTTCTACATGGACAGTGCCTCTGTCACTTACTATCTTGTATACTTGTTCCTCTCTATTTTTTTTCTGGAATCTTTTAAGACATTTTTGAAGAATGACTTACATTCAGAACTCTCTTGAAGAACTCTTACTTTCAGACATTCATAGTTGGAAAACAAATCATAAGATCTTGCAGGTTCTGAAGCCCTGTGATATGAGAGGTTAGGTCAAAGTTAGGCCTCTGACTGTGGTGTCTGGGAAGGGCTGTTTTAGAATCACATAGACATGGCTTTCAGTTTGTGTTGACTCTGACCGGGTATACAGCTTTGAATACAACAGTCGTCTTCCCTGTGAAAACTTTCTGTTTAGCTGGATGGAGAAGACAGTAGCTTCCTCCAACTTATGATGAAGGTCCCTAAAACAACATCAGAGATATAGTAGCATCCTTTATTTCTGTGTCCCAAAAATTACATTTGAGAATATAAAAAGTGGCATTGAGATATGTATTGAAACAACCTGAGCAAAGAGACTACATGGGAAGTTTAATAAAAGCATTCTTGAGACACAGTAAAAGAAGGAGTTCCCTATGTCTTCTGCGATGGGCAGAACTGGTCTCTGTCCTTAGACAGGTATGGTAGAAAGGAGACTGTGAGTTTTCTCATCAAAAAACAAAATGCCTTTCAGTCTCAAGTGGCCAACTTCTTTTGGGAACAACGCTCACTGGCTTTGGCTGTTCTCATTTTTCTGACAAATAAATAAATAAATAAAAACTCTCAGGTTTCCAGACAAGAATGTCTCTCCAAGTCAGAAGAGGAAAACTGGCTACTTTGACAGGGCACAAGAGGAGCATCCTACCAGCCAAGCCCCAAGAAAGACTTTGCTTTTAAATTTCAAGTTAGTATTGAACACAAGTGGAGCCTGGGGCTCTGATACAGTCTGACAGCGTCTAGACCCCAAATATGTCTTTGTCACTCTTTGCTCACCAACAGGCACAGAGAGAACAGCATTTGCTACTTCAGAGATGGCTTTGTAGAAATATATTCAAATGAGGGTAACAAAATGATGAAGTAACCAGACCAAATGCCACGAGAGAACTTCTTAGACTGAACAGAAAGGGTGTGAGCCTGGCTCACAGCCAACTTCAGGTTAATGAAGGCAAGATATATTTGTTAGCATTATTGACACAAGCTGTAGAATTGACTCCGTCTGACTTAAGCAGAGGGAAACTGTTGGAAAGGTATTTGGGGCTCACAGAACTGATAGGAAAGATGGAGCCTAAAGCTTAGAAATGAGCAGAAACTGAAATAATTCTTAGCCGAGAAGCAAGGATACATACCTCCTCTCTTGGTAGGACATGTTCCACCAGGACTCATGGCTGACATATGTGATGTACAAAGTGCTGGACTCTGATCCAAGTAAGGTTTATATTCTTAAAAGAGACCATCTGCTTAGAACAGGTATATCTCAGTACCTGCAATATTGAACAATATTGCTGTAACAAAATACCAGGGGCTAAATAGCTTATAAACAATGAAATTCATTTTTACAGTTTGAAGGGTCTGAGATCAAGTATCTAGTAGTTTTGCTCCCTGGTAAAGGCCCATTCCTTTTTGATGGTGCCTTCTTGCTACCCTCTCGCAGGCCAAGATATGAAATCAGCTCTCTAGAGCCACCTTATGAGAGTACTCACAAAAGCCCAGTGGGCTCAAGTTGGGAATTAGGTTTCATTTTAGTCTATTGCAATGAGTAGCAGGAGTCCAGCTTGTGATTGACAGATTGTTATACCAATGCTCTTCTGTCCCAGCAACAGAATCACAGATGCAGTCTTGGTTACACAATTGACAGTCCTTCCACTAAGGCCTGTGTTCTTGACCTTACATTGCATGTGTACACCTTGCTTTGAAAGATTGAGTGAGGGCTCTGTCTCAGTCTTGAAGGACATCCCCAGATTTTGCTTATTCTCTTTACTTATACCAGCTCCATGAGAATGAAATTCCCCAAGTCAGTCAGCTGTTCAGTGGAAACAAGAGTCACATGAATGAAAGCCCTCACAGTGGACCTATTTCAGTAGAGGAGTGAGCAAGCTTAGCTAAGACCAACAGAACCATCCCTGCTGATCTACACATGAAGCCACTTCTTGCATCCTGTCTTCTGCTGATTTATTAAAATATATTCATTTATTTAATTAAACAGCTAATTAAATTTAATTAAACATTATTAAAACAGTGACTTATTACTCCACAGGTCCTTCAGGTGAAAAGTCTGAAAGCAACTTAGCTGGGAGTGTCTAACTTGAGCTTAGTATTGGTATCCAGTCAAGATGTCTGCGATTGTAGTCACCTGAAAGATGGGCGTCCACTTCCCTCCATTCACATGGATGTTAAGTTAGGGCTGCGAGCTGATACAATGCCTCTTTGCTTCCTCACCACATAGCCTACTCTATGGGGACAAATACCTGCCCTTACAATATGGCAGCTGGTGTTCACATAGCAAGAAATTTCCTGAGAGGCTACTGTACCACCTATGGTACCTATTTCACAATAACTTAGGAAGTCACATCCATCATGTAGAACCATTCAGTATTCATGTTGTACTTAACAGGGAAGGAATCAGACTGTCTCATCCAAGAGTTGTCAAAATTTCTTAGACAACTAAAAATCAAGATAGACTGACCTATGTAATTAACTCATTCTGAACCAAACAAGGAAGAGGTTATTTTCAAAAATAAACTAAGAATGTTAAAAATGTTATAAATAAATGCTATAGGAAGGAGAAGCGTGACAGTCTTGATTGATTAATCAATCAATTAATTGATTAATTTCCAACATGTGTAAGAACTATGCTAAGACATAATGCCTTGCTATATATGACTAATACACATAATGGAAGATACTTTAACACAATGGGAAATTGTCAGTAAGGGAGAAGTAAAATTTGTAGGATGATCATTTCCTGAGTAGACAAGTCAGTAAGTAAAGTGCCTGCAGTGCAACCATGTGAATCTGAGTTCAGTTCCTGCACCCAGTTAAAAAAGTTGAATACGGTGTCATGTACTTATCCTGGCACAGGAAACACAGCATTGGGCAGGTCATCAGGGCCTGCTGGACTAGACTACTTGGTAGGCTCCAGACTACT
Organism: Sigmodon hispidus; assembly: GCA_004025045.1. NCBI lineage: Eukaryota > Metazoa > Chordata > Mammalia > Rodentia > Cricetidae > Sigmodon > Sigmodon hispidus. The sequence continues at coordinate 182,210 of PVIH01001680.1, read as the reverse complement.
AAGAGACTTTATTTCAAAAACCAAAATGAACAGCTCCTGAGTAACTATTAGCCTCCATATGCATACACATGCACACACACACACACACACACACACACACACACACACACACAAATGAATGTGCAAAGAGCCAGTGACAAAAAGGATTTCATGGGGATTTTCACTAAGAAGAGACCTCAGTTTAAATGGGAGAGGGACTATAAAACATACAGTGATTTGATGCATAAGGCGAAAAGAAAGAGAGAGAGATGTGGGCTGGTACACTCATAAAGGTATTACAGCAAAATCTAGGAGAGATACAAGTGCAAGGGCAAAGCAAGTACTGGCAGAGATAATTGGATTTGCTGCTGTGTGCATGCAATAGACTTGCCAGAAACCAAATCTGTTCTTGGGAAGAGCCATTCAATAAAGAGCAAGCTATAGCCACTACCAATTAGAAGTCAGAAGAAATGGATGGTAATAGTCATTATATTTACTGCAAAGTAGAACTGTGTCAAGATGAGACTATAAAGTGTCACTTCAACCTCATGCCACATATTCAAGTCTGTCTAGCTACCAGGCTGTGAAGAGAGTCACCCTAAGGACAAAGAGCAAGAATGTAGAGAGGAAGTATCATTAGCTGCACATTGGCTTCTTTGAGTAGACCCTGCAGAGTTTGGAATGGAATTAACCAAGTCTTAAAGAGAGTCATGTATCTAGCTGAGGCTAGAAAACAGAGTATGGCACCAGGTTGATTGCAGACCAAAAGATGTAACTAGCTAGTACATACTGGAGATGACATACACCAGTTATTGCACCTGTATTACGAAGATGGCTTTGAACTAGGGGGTCAAAATAACTTTCCAAACAGCTACCATCAATCTGTCAGTGGTAGAACCAGGTGAGCTGTGGGAGGTAAAGAGGGATGGAGAAAGCAATGGCAAACTTTCCCCAAGTAAGCTCGGAGATTCACAGGGTATACTGCTTTCTAAAGACAAAGGAGCCCAGGTAATTGTCCTTAACATTTGATGTTCAAGTGAATGAACGAAGAGAAAGTTTGCCTAGAAAGAAGTCTGTCTCTCCAGAAGCAGCACAGAGGCTTAAAGACTACTTTCTACATCGGGTGGCTAGGTAACTGCACAGTGAGGCTCTGTGGGGGTTTAGCAGCATTCTAATCCTGTAGACAACTACAGCACTCCTCCACTGAAGTCTCTTCCCATTGAGAGTCACTGATCTGGAAAACAATTCAGGGGATAGAAATTGAAAGAACAAATTTAATAGAAGATAAGAAAAGAAACTGAACATGATTTCTGTTTCCATATCAAATATGTCAGCCTTCTCTAACCTGGGATTCATAATGATAAGAACTGTGGAAGATGGTAGAATCTCTGTTCTCTCTGCTCTTTTAACTGTATCACTTCTCTTATGTCAAAACCTTAATATTAAGAAGAGTCAGACTGTTTGTAAATAAACATAACTGAAGAAATTCCTGTTGTGTGACAATGCTTTTCCTGGGGAAACCCTACATACCTTTACTCACCCTAGATATGGAGCTGACAACAGACCAACATACTGATACCAAAATCCAACTTGCAGAGTTTTGCTGGGGCTACTTACAGTAATCTGAGTAAGGCATTACTTATAGGAGCAGAGATGACTCAAAGACATGTTCCCACCAGCACTGGTGACCATACAGAAAAGGTAGAACCCTGGAGCACTCTGCATAGCCTGCTGCTCCACACGTGGGAGTGCGTTCTTTCCCAGTGACTCATTGTGTCTGACACTCCCACACCCCCATTCCCTGTAGCTTGAGAGGTAACTTTGGCAGATCTGAGTCATTTCTGCAGCCTGGCTAGTTGGAAGGTAACTCTGAGAAATCTTGTATATCCTTGGGAGGGAGGGGCCTAGTGATCCTGGTCAGTTTCTGGGACTTCCTGAAGCTATTTTACATGGTTTTCCTTCTGGCTTAAAGAGCTTCTTTTCGTGATGGAATGTTATAATCTGGGAGGAAACTTTTACACAACACTCCACTCTTTCATTTGGCTCTTACATTCTTTCCACTCTTCTTCTGCAATGATCCCTGAGCCTTGGAGGGGTAAACCAGTATCCACCTATGGCTATGAATTAGACCACCATGCCACAACAGTAGTTACTTGTTCTGAGGATCTTTATTAGTAGTTATGAGTTGGCACTGACAATATAATGCTCTACACACATGTTTAGAAGGCAGTTTGACAAGCCCATCTCACTCATCTAGTCAAACAATAAAATTTGAGTCCTATGGCATCACCAGTCCCAAGTTTATGTCCTGGCTTATAGTACCAGATGTGAACTCCTTCTTGCAGAATGGGCCTTCTATCCAAATTGATCTTACTGCTGACATCTGAGCCAGGATTGCATAAGCAAGGAGTATTTGTTTCAATCCCTAGTGTTGTATAAAAGGTTTCCTGAGATGGAAACATTTTATCTGCAGGGATGCCCCAATGAGGTCAGAGAATGTGAGATGGAAAGCTGGAATGGGTCTGGCAGGCACTATGCAGCTTAAACAAAGGGGAGGCCAACAAATAATGAAGTAAGCTAGCTATAAAGAATCAAACCAAGGCAATTCTCAAGCAATAGTACACTAGTGAACTCTAGGAGTCACATCTCATGAACCATAGCTCCTGTAGCATGCATGAACATTATCATCCCCATAACCTACAGGACGGATTTGATCTTCTCTGACAAGGCTCAGTGTATCAGCTGACATATTAAGACAGATATTGATGTGGCACTTCTATTCCTAACCATGAGTTGTAGAGAGAACAAAACAGGAGTCCAGGTGTTTAGGATACCGGTTTGTCTTATTTTTTGTTTTTTAAGAAAAGGCAACAGAACATTAGTTTTTTATCCTGTAATAGATAGTTTGTCCAGCTGTAGATGCTGCAGAAAGGAAGCTGAATGTTAATTAGATGTCAACAGTAATTATGGTGATTATGTTTTTTGAATAGCTATTGGGAATAGCTGGATCTGCATCCAGAACGTGATGTGAATGACATTTTAATAGTCTTTAAAAGAAAAAGGGAGCAGCTTGTTACTAAGGAAATTACAGTGAATAGAATTATAGTGAAATAGATTTCTTAACAAAGAATATTCTTCCATAAACCACATAGACCGTACTGAGGAAATCTGAAAGTACTGAGATGGGAAGAATCTTCCTTGGGAGAGTATCCATGACCTTGCAGCTTTGCCTCAGTATTTCACTGTAGTATTTTAGGCTGTAAGGAACTTGCTGATTTTCCTTTGACCTGAGTCTGACAGAAGTTTTTGTAAAACTCTCAATTTTACTGATGTTTTAAGTATGTGCTTTTTAAATCTATGGTAATAATCTGTATGTTCACCTACTTTATAAGACACTTTAATTAAATCACTTTAAGTTGAATTAAATTGGATTCAGCTATTTGTGTTTTGTAATTTAAAGAATTCTTTATTTTCATAAAAATGCTACCTTTTGACTTTTAAAAATAGTCTGCTTTATGTATTTAACATATCTTATATAAAGCAAAATATAAGGGGTAAAGCAAAATTACCATGTTCTGTCCTTCTGGAGTTTCAATGCCCATAGGAGGCAGGACAGGGCCCCTTACCTTTGTAGTTGGAAATCACAAGCCAGCAGTGCAGGTGAATAGCAATCATTTATTTAGTCACTTGTTCTGCAGATGTTTCCAGATATCTCTCATGTGTCACTGCTATGAGGACAATGTGAGTATAGCAAGCCACATCATTATTCTGTGACATTCCTAAAACACAGGGAGTATTTCCATCAGCATTAGAGACTGCTTGCCTTGGCTTCTAGCCCCACCCAGTAAGCTCTGTCCTGCCCTTTCCTGATAACAAAAAATGTTCTGTGTGACTTGGAGGAATTGAATGAGAAACTGGCTCCTATTCTCAGCTATCAGATGAGTCTTCAGCATCCAGCAACATACAAGCAGTGGTACAATATAGGGTGAATGGTCTATATTAGGATAGATGTGAAGCTTTGGGACATTCCCAGAATGTACCTTTTGAAGACTGCAGGGATAGTTGCACTACATGCAGAAGCAAGGCAAGAGTGCATACCAACTCAAAATGAAGAAGGCAGCAGGAAGGAGCAGAAGGTTGTTCTGTCCCTTCTGTACCATGAGATCATAGAGAATGAAAGGGATATGCTTAGTGCAAAGGCTGTAGACACACATAAGGCCCAGATAACACAGACCTATGGGCAGTGTTAAAGAAAGGATTTTCTAATTTATAAGATGGCCTTGAACTCACCATGTTGTATAAGATGACTGTAAACTCCTGATCTTCTTGCCTTCACTTGCCAAGTGCTGAGAATACAGATGTGTGGCACCATATCAGGTCATGTGATTCTGGGGCTTCGTGCATGCTACACAAAGCACTCTAAAGCTTTAATTATCTTTTCCCCCCAAAAAATGGATTTTGCTCTTATAAGTAATAAAAGGCAAGTAAAGGTTGTTAAGCAAGACTGTGAGGCTATTTTTTTTTTCCTTTTTGGTGTATTTCAAGGTTTAGTAACACATTTTAAATGAATGATAGAATGTTAAGGAAGAGAGAGATGTTATCAGGGTCTTTTCGGCATATTTCAAGGTTTATTAATACATTTTAAATAAACAATACAATGAAATTGGCAACAATTTGACTAACAAAAAGAGAATATGTTTTATTGTTTATTCTACTGTGTAACATAAAGCACACGTTTCTGACATGACATAAATTTCATACATATGAAACTTTTTATGTGGAAAAAAAAAAACAACCATTTTCACATGGCAGTTCTTAAACTTAACAGAAGTCAACCCAGGAACATTTAACTATAGATTTTTATAAAATAAACATTAAAAGTGCATGGGAAATCATACTACATGCTATTAACACTAGTATATTTTTTAAAGTTTTTTTTTGTTTGAGAATGTATTTGTTTTACAATCACATTTTTTAAAATTTAAAAATACAAAGTGTATTTTAAATGATATTATTATTACATCGTGACTGCAATCCCCCCCAGTTCCTCTTGCCCAACTCCCCTCTAGCTCCTCCCACCCACTCCTCCTCTGTTTCTGTTCAGAAAAGGGCAGACCTCCCATGGACATCAACAAAGCATGGCATATTAAGTTGCAGAAAGACTAGGCACTGCCCATCATATTAAGGCTGGAAAAGGCAACCCCGTATGAAGAATAGGCTCCCAAAAGGCAGCAAAAGAGTCATAGACAGCTCCTGTTTCCACTGTTAGGAATCCCATAAGAAGATTAAGGTACAAAACTGTACCATATATGCAGAGAGCCTAGGCCAGTCCCATGTAGGCTCCACAGTTTAGTCTCTGTGAGTCCCTATGACCTCAGGTTAGTTGATTCTGTGGGTTTTCTTGTGGTGTCCTTGATCTTTCTGGCTCCTACAATCCTTCCCCATCTTGTGTAGGATTCTCCAAGCTCTGCCTAATGTCTGGCTGTGGATCAACATCTGTTTCCACCAGTTTCTGGATGAAGCCTTTCTGCTGTCAAGATAACAATTGAGCTAGCCACTAATCTATGAGTATAGCAGAATATAATCGGCAATCATTTCATTGATCTCTCTCTTCTCTTCTCTTCTTCCTCTCTCTGTCTCTCTCTGTCTCTCTCTGTCTGTCTCTGTCTCTGTCTCTGTCTCTGTCTCTGTCTCTCTCTCTCTCTCTGCCAGTGGGTTCTATCCCAGATCTAAGCTATCTAGTCTTTGAGTCATAGCATTCCACTCAGGGTCAGGAGTGGGCTCAATTTTGTGGTGTGGGTCTCTGGCTGGACCAATCATTGGTTGACCACTCCAACAATTTTCTTTACCCCAGAATATCTTATAAGCAGGACAGACATTAGGTCAAAAGTTATGTGGCTGGGTTGGTGTTTCAGTCCATCTACTAGAAGCCTTGTCTTGTCACAGGAAATGGGCAGTTCAGGTCTGTAGGTCTGTATCTCCTATTCCAGGAGTCTTAGTTAAGGTTCCCTTGTAGATTCCTGAAAGTTTTCATTTAGCTAGGTTTGTACCTCACCCAGAAATGCCACCTTTATAGTTATCTCCTCCAATATTTTCCTTCTCCATTCTCCCAAACTTGAAACATCCTTTTCCCATCTCACTACCCCCAGTCCACCCATGAAATCTATTCTATTATTTACTTCCAGGGAGATTAATGCATCCCCTCCCACACACCTTGAGCTCTTCTTGTTACTTAGCTTCTCTGGGTTTGTGGATCATTGGTTGGTTATCCTGTGCTTTAAAGCTAATATCCACTTATAAGTGAGTAATACTATGTTTGTCTTTCTGCATCAGGGATGCCTCACTCAGGATAATTTTTTTTTCTAGTTCAATCCATTTACCTGTAAATTTCCTGATGTTATTGTTTTTTGTTTGTTGACTTTTTAACATCTGAGTAATATTCCATTATGTAGATGTACTACAGGGTTTTTTGTTTTGTTTTGTTTTTGGCCCTTCTTCAGTTGAGGGACATATAGGTTGTTTTAAGGTTCTGGATGTTATGAATAAAACTACAATGAATGTAGTTGAGCAAGTGTCCTTGTGGTAGGAAGGGGTATTGTTTGGTATATAGCTGGGTCTTGGGGTAGATGGGTTCTCAATTTTCTGAGAAACTATCATATTGATTTCCAAAGTGGCTGTACAATGCACTCCCACTAGCAATAGAGGAGTGTTCCCCTTGCTCCACATCCTCACCACCATGAGCTGGCACTTGTGTTATTGAGATTAGCCATTTGGACAGATGTAAGATGGAACCTCAAAGTTGTTTTGGTTTGCATTTTCCTGATGGTGAAAAACGTTGAACATTTCTTTAAGTGTTTCTTAGCCTTTTGAGATTCCTCTATTGAGAATTCTGTGTTTAGATCTGTATTCCATATTTAAATTGGATTTTTTGATCTCTAGTTCTTTTTAATTATTTATATATTTTGGAAATTACCCCTCTGTCAAATGTGGGATTGGTGAAGATATGTTTTTTCCATTCTGCAGGCTGCACTCCTATTGATGATGTCCTTTGCTTCACAAAGCTTTTTAGTTAAATAAAGTTCTATTTATTGTCTGTCTTAGTGCCTACATTATTGATGTTGTTTAGGAAGTTATCACCTGTGCAAATGAGTCAGCTATTTCTGACTTTCTTATCTATTAAGTTCAGCATATCTGGATTTATGTTGAGGTCTTTAGTCCACTTGGACTTGAAGTTTGTGCAGGGTGATATATATGGATTTATTTGCATTCTTCTACATGCAGACATTCAATTATACCAGCACATTTGCTAGAGATGCTTTGCCTCAGTTCAGGTTTGGGTCCTGAGGTGGAGAAAGACTGTTAATGTAAGGAAGAATTTTGACCACCAGGTGGATTGCACTCAAGTTGCCCCAAATAGATCAAGCTGCCTTTATTAATACTTTGACAGGTATTTTCTATCGGGCTTACATGAACAGGTTTATTATTGACTCTTATTTTTTTACTATAAGAAACATATAGTATTTTTAAGAAATACATTATAGTCATTATAAAAGCCCTATTGCTCCCCTTTATGCTTCCCCAAATATACTTTCCCACCCCTTTCCTAATCCTATTCTCAGCATAGAGTTCAGTATTTTTGCAGGCTTATCCATATATCAAGCCAGAGGCATCCTGTTCTTGCAGCACGTAGGGCAGCTGAAAACTGTTTTTGGTCACATAGTTAAAAAGTAGTAGACATAATGCTTTAAGGACAACAATATTCAAGCCCAAAATATTTTTTATGTTTGCAAGATATGATTTAATAATCTCCCTTTTCCACAAGAGGGTCCCATGTCTCAATCTCTCTTTAGAAACAGACTTTGATAAGGCATTTCCTACCCATCCTACTATACCATACTTCTTCCACCAATATAATCTTCTATGTATGGTAAAGATGGATATAACCATCACATATTTTACATTACATTTTTCCCATCAAATTATACCAGATCCTACCATTGACTCTATATGTTTGGTGTTCAGGGGATTTACTCCCAGCAGTTGGCACTATGTGTATTCTTGGGCTTTTTTTTTCCTATTCTGTGTAAGTATGTATGCATTAGTCTCCTTTCCAGAACTGTGAGATATGGTTAATGTTCCAAGTGTTGTTTTCTCATATGTACCTAACTGTCTCTACTGAGTCAGATAAGTTCTCAGGATTAGGAGCTGTAGATAGTAATTCCACATAAGATATTTCAAAAGCATTAGTCATTGCAGTATCTCAGAGGAAAATATTGAGAAAGATCCGAATTCCCATCGCAAATTACAGCTGTTAAGGTATGACTTGAAACACTACATTGGGTAAATATGGGAAAAGTGGACAGCGTTTTATTTCATATTTTAGTGGAATCACTTTGAGTTTCTCTTCACTTAATTTTATGTTGACTGTCAAGCTTGCTTGTATATTGCTTTTATTATATTTAGGTATGTTCCTTGTATCTCTGATCTCTCTAGCCCTTCTCATTAAAGGGTGTCAGATTTTGTCAAACACCTTTCCAGTATCTAATGAGATGATCATGTGCTTTTTTTTTTTTTCAGTTTGTTGATATGGAGGATGAATTGACAGATTTTTATATGTTGAGCCATCCCTATATCTCTGGGGAGGAACTCACTTGATCATGGTGGATTTTTTTAATGTTCTCTTTGATTTCATCTGTGATTATTTTATTGACTATTTTTGCATTAATGTTCATGAGGAAAATGTGGCCTATAATTCTCTTCCATTGTTGGGTCTTTATGTGGTTTGGGTATCAGAGTGACTGTGGCCTCATTAAAAGAATTTGGTAATATGTCTTCTGCTTATATTTTGTGGAATAATTTGAGGAGAATTGGTGTTAGCACTCTTTTAAAATTTTGGTAGAATTCTGTGATAAAACCTTTTGGCCCTAGGTATTTTGTTTCTTTGTTTTGTTTTTTGTTGTTGGTATTGTTAAGAGATTTATAATGACTGCTTCTATTTCTTTAGGAGTTGTAGATTTATTTAAATTATTTATCTGATCTTGATTTAACTTCAGTAAATTTATTCATTTATTTTAGATTCTCCTTAGGCTTTTGAAGTATGACCTAAGGATTCTATAGATTTCCTTAATGTCTGTTGTTATGTTCCCTTTTTCATTTCTGATTTTCAAAATTCAAATATTTTCTCTCTGCCTTTTAGTTAGTTTGGATGAGTTTTTCTATTTTGTTGATGTTCTCAAAAAATCATATTTTGGTTTTGTTGATTCTTTGTATTGTTCTTTTTGTTTTTACTTCTATTGACTTTTAACTCTCAGTTTGGTTATTTCCTGCCTGGTGGATTTGCTTCCTTTTGTTCCAGAGCTGTCAGGCATACTATTAAATTGCTAGTAGGAGATTTCTTCAATTCTTTATCCAGGCACATAGTGCTATGAACTTTCCTCTTAGTACCACTCTCATTGTGTCTCATAAGTTTGGGTATGTTGTGCAGTTGTTTTCACTGAATTCTAGGAAGTCTTTAATTTCCTTCTTTATTTCTTCCTTGATCAGTAGTAATTCAGTTTAGAGTTCTTCTGTTTCTATGAGTTTGTAGGATTTCTGTGGTTTCTGTAATTTTTGAAATTCAGCTTTAATCCATGGTGTTTTGATACCATGCAGGCTTTTTTTTTTTTTTCAATTTTCTTGTATCTGTTGATAATTGCTTTGTTCTAAGTAGGTGATCAAATTTGGAGAATGTTGATGAAGTGCTGAGAAGGTGTATTCATTTGTGTGTGGATGAAATGTGCTACAGATATCGGTTAGGTTCATTTGAGTCATAACATTTGCTAACTCCATTATTTCTCTGTTTATGTCTGGGTGATCTGTCTATTGGTGACAATGAGGTTTTGAAGTCTCCCACTATCAATGTATGAAGGTTGTGTCCTTCCCCATCTCTTTTGATTTATTTTGGTTTGAAGCCTTTATTTTTTTAGATATTAGAATAGCTATACCAGCTACCAGCTTGCTTCTTGTGGCCATTTGCTTGGAAAGCCTTTTCCTAGCTCTTTACTCTGAGGTAATGTCTGTCCTTGACATTGAAGTGTATTTCTTATAAGAAACAGAAAGATAGACCCTGTTTTTGTATCCATTCTGTTAGCCAATGTCTTTTTATTTTAGGAATTGAGTCCATTGATACACACACACACACACACACATACACACACACACACACACACACACACACACACACACACACACACACGAACATGCTCCCCTTCTTTTTGTGTTGCTGATGTGAGAGTATTTTCTGTGTTTTTATGGGTGCCAGCCTCCTTGGGTTGGAGTTTTCCTTCTAGTTTCTTCTGTAGTGCTATGTTTGTGGCTGTTTATGGTTTATATTTTGTCATGGAATATCTTGTTTTCTCTATCTATGGTGAATGAAAGTTTTGCTGAATATATAGTAGTCTAGGCTGGGACCTGTTGTCTCTTAGAGTCTGCAAGACATCTGTCCAGGTCCTTCTGTCTTTTAGAGTATCCATTGAGAAGTCAGGTGTAATTCTACTAGGTCTGCCTTTATATGTTACTTGGACTTTTTCTCTTATAGTTTTTAATATTCTTTCTTTGTTTTGTCTGTTTAGTGTATTGATTATTATGTGGTATGAGGATTTCTTTTCTGGCTCAGTCTATTTGGTGCTCTTGAAGCTTCTTGTACTATTGTAGATATTTCCTTCTTTATGTTAGGAAAATTTTATATAATTTTGTTAAAATATTTTCTGGGTCTTTGAGCTGGGAATCTTTTCCTTCTTCTATTTCTATTATTCTTGAGGTTGGTTTTTTTCATAGTATCCCAGTGTATGTTTTATGTCAGGAATTTTTTACTTTCAAATTTTTTCTTTGACCAGTGTATTTATTTCTTCTATTGTGTCTTTAACACCAGAGATCTCTCTTTCATCTCTTTATTTAGTTGGTGATCTGTGGTTTCTGTTTGATTGCCTAGATTTTCCTTTTCCAGGATTCCTTCAGTTTGTGTATTCTTTATTAATTCAATTTCCATTTTTAGGTCTTGAGCACTTTCACTTGTTTCCTTCAACTGTTTGTTTTTCTTGTCTTTCTTGGCTTTAAGAAATTTATTGGCTTCTTTCAAGTTTTTGTTGTTGTTTCTTCAATTTCTTTAAATGATTTGTTTATTTTCTCTTTAAGAACCTCTGTTATCTTCATAAAGTTGGTTTTAAGGTCATTTTCTTGTGCTCCAGCTGTAATGGAGTATCCAGGATTTGTTATAGAGGGCTGGCTGGGCTCTAATTGTTGTTGATTATATTCTTTTTTAGAAGACTTTTTAAAGGAAGATTTATTCATTTATTTATTATGTATACAGTGTTTTGTCTACATGTATTCCTACAGGCCAGAAGTAGGCAACAGATCTCATTACAGATGGTTGTAAACTACCATATGGTTGCTGGGACCTGGATTCAGAACCTCTGAAGGAGTAGCCAGTGTGCTTAACCTCTGAGCCATCTCTCCAGCTCCTCTTGATTCTGATATTTCAGCATCTGGATTTGGAGTGATCTAGGTGCTGATTTCTGGGTTTGTATTGATTGAATGGGCATTTTCTTCCTTGGTTCTATTTCCCCCTAGTTTTCTGGCTAGAGTTGAGGACTGGACTTCAGAGGCCCTGGATGGCCTCTGATTCAGTAGGATACTGATGCTCAGGTTGGAAGATAGAGGTCTGACAATGTGTGCAGCCCCTGATCTGGAACTTGTGTGTGTGTGTGTGTGTGTGTGTGTGTGTGTGTGTGTGTGTGTGTGTGTAGATCCTCTGAAGTTCAGGATGCTGGTCTGGCATCTGGTGAGGGGTGAGACTACAGCCAAAGGTATTGGTGGGGATATGGTGACAATGAGAGTAGGGGTCGTTGGGGTTGTGATGGGTGGGCAGTCATGGATGGTGTAGATGTGTGGTCCATCTGTTGCTCAGGAAGCTGACCTGGCCTTGGTGGGGTAGGAAGCTTCCACCAGGGATCTGGGCAGGCATATGATGAGGTTATCAGTTTAACCTTGAGATACTCTGGCTGTCATGTAGACAGAGGTTTGGCTGGCAGCAGGGAGAGCAGAGAACAACTGCTGCAAATTCTGAATAGATAGGATGGTGCAAGTAGAACTGAAAAGAACATTAACAGGTAGAATCCACTAAAGATTTTTTTCTGTTGTTTGAAGCAACACTACTGGGGAACATTTCAACTTCAACTGGTCACCAAAACAGCAAGATCAACAATAGGATCAAAATATTTTTATAGCCTCAACTGGGCGTTTACACTAATGGACTCTTCAGCACTTGTCATTAATCTTGACAACTCAGTAAATTAGATATAGATTTATTCACTTTCTTCCTCTGCCCTCTAAAGAACCAACAGGACCAAACGCAAGCTTCTTGTCAAGGATTTTGCTACCTTCAGTTTGCAGAACCTGGACCCAGGCTCTGGCAGTATGACTCCAGAACCCAAGTTCTGGATGGAAATCAATGTTACAGAATAATAAGATTAATCCAAAACCTGAGCCTGGAGGGTAATGGGTGAAGACTGTATCTTTTCATTTTTAATGCCAGTGTACTCACTGTGGACGGGGCACCACTTCCTGATGGTTTTGAGTGAGATTGTTTCTTTGGCTGTAGTTTATAATTATGAGGCAAGAAAAAAATGAAGAAAGGCATCATGAAATTAAGCCAACCATGGATTATCTTCTTTGCACCAAGTAGTATGCCAGGTGCCATATTTGAAATTTTCACAGTATTAAATGCAGGGTGATATAGTAGTTTTAATCTTCCAACAGCTTTATGTAGTAAGGCTTTATCTTTCAAATTTGGTACTTGGGATGGATAGAAGTTTGGCTTTATATGCAAGTTATTTAGAGGCCCAGATACAGCCTAGCCTGGTTTTCTTTCTTTTTCTTTTCTTTTTTCCTCTTCACCTCCTTCTTTCCCTCCCTCCCCCTCTTCTCCTTCTTAACCATCTTTTCTTCCTTTCTTCCCATCTCATGTCCCCCTTTCTTCTCCCTCCATCATTCCCTCCCTTCTTTCCTTCCTGCTGCTCTTTTTATCTAGAGCATGCTGCTGCCTATCAAAGAGAAGAGGAAGGCAGACATGTGTACAGCAGATACACCTCTGAGCAGAAAGAAACAAAGACTCTCATGAGAAAGAAGGGGGAAATTTTATTGAGTGTAGAATTTGGGGCTGGATACTCCTACTACCAGGGCTCATTAGAGTAAAAGGCATCTCCTCTCTTCATCTCTTCACAGTGTTGCCTAGTTCCTTGAGAGCAGAAGTGTGTTCTATCTACTTTAGTGGCTCACATGAACTCTATAGCAATTAGAAGCTAGTATCAGAGCATTAGTTCCAGTCTAGATATTTTTATTGCTGATAAAAGTGGGTTTGAATCCTTTGGCTTGTCACCAATTTGGCCTAAATTGAACAACTGAGATAAGGCACCATGCTAATTTGCTTCTGAACTTTCTTGGAGTATATGATTTGATGAGCCATGGCCTTCCTAGTCTAGTTACAGAGCTATATAATTAGTTAGAGGACTCAATACCTAAAAACCATTGAGGCATAGGAAATTTAAATGATTTATTTACTTACCTAGGGTCACAATATACTTAATAATAAATTTTTTATAAAGTAATTTCTATTGTACTTTGATTATCCATGGAGAAAGTACTCTACAGGACAGAGGCATTAGTGAACAATTGCAACATAAATCAGGAATAATTCCAGGGTGTCAGTGGTATCCATTTGACTTCTTTGTCCCCATGGTTTATAGTACCAAATATACAATAGGGTCTAAGACATTTGAATACATGGATAATAGGAAAAGTTATTCTGAGCACGATATGGCTATGTACTGGGGGGCATATACTGATAAAACCTGTGATGCTGAGTTCAAACTAGGCTCAGGCCACACTAGTTCTGTTTGACCTTTTCTTCTCATAATTTCAGTTCTCACTTTTATAAAACAGAGATGATGATATAAAAGATTTCACTCAAAGTTTGTAATAGAGTTTAATTTGTAGTAATTGCCTAATAAGTCTTACTGGTTACTTAATAATTTTGAATTCATAGAATTTCATATAACTGTTAAATTGCATCTTTGCTCAAGGAAAAGAAAAAAGAAACACGCCATGCAAAAAACATTCTTCTGGAAAGATGGCTCAATAGTTAAGGACACTGACTGCTCTTCCAGAAAACCTGGGTTCAATTCACAGCACCCCACAGAGCAGCTTACATCTTTTTGTCAGTCCAGTTTCAGGGAATCAACCATCCATACACAAACACACACGCTGGCAAAACACTACTAACACACATGGTACAAAGGTATTTTAAGTTTTAAATAAAAGAAGTTCCTTTGAAATATGGATTCAATGAGGCAAACTGATCTTGCTGGGTAATAGACAATGGTACCATATATTTATAATAAAGTTTTAATAAAGAAAAATGAGACATGACTATTTTCTCTTCAGTATTGCGTCTTGGCTCACAAAACCTAAAATACTCTTACCTTATTATTTTAGATTGAATTTGCTGCATGGTTCAAAACAGAAAATTATATATGGTTAGTTTTTATTATAAAATAAAATAAAATAGGCTGTTGTATTAGGTTCTGGCCCATACTATCTGGCCTGGCCCTGTGGTCCGGATCTGCTAAACTGCAGACCCGCAGCCTCATGGACCCACAGTCACACAAAGACACACAGACACTTTAATTTTCGGCTAATTGACCTAGGGCCCAGGCATAGCTAGCTCTTTAATCTTTAACTAACCCATCTCTCTTATCCTATTTAGCCATGTGGCTTGGTACCTTTTCTCAGAGCAGCATTTCAACTTTCTTCTTCTGTATCTGCTGCCAGTTCCTTGCTGTATCTCTGTCGCATCCCTATGGCGTCTGTGTCTGGCTTCTGTCTGCTCTGAGATATTCTTGAATTTTCTTAGTCTGGTAGCACCACCCACACTTCCTGTCTGCATTTAGCCAATCAGCTTTTTTAAACCCACAGGCAGGACACATATTTACAATGACAGGAAACAGTAGCAACATGACATAATCCCACTACAATAAGCTATATTCTGTCTTAATTCTTTTGAGATAAAGGTAGGGAGAGATACTAGGGAGAATATCGTTCAATTGCAATCAAGAGTAAAAGATCAGTACGCTTTCCATATAAGCCTTTCCCTTAATTATTCTAATAGCAGGTCTTTCAGAAGCCTGTGTTATTTGACAAAAACAAGAAGGTACACTGGGTTAGAGTTTAATAAAGATAATGAAAATTTACTGTGACATCTTACTTTTTTTAAAAAAAAAATTGGTTCTTTGAGATTACTACAACACATTTTGATCATCTTTCTACCCCTACTCTTTCCAGATCCACTCCTTTCCCTCTTCACCTATTAATATACTCTTCCCCCCCACCCCCCGTAAAGACCAATCTATGATGCCCAATATTCTTGGATATGTGGTTTTCCATTTACTTACCAGGGGCTATACATTTAGAGAAATCTGCTTTTTTTTTCTCCTTTTCTTAGCATGTATCAATTAATTTTGTGACTAGGAATGGAATTTCATGCTCAGCCTCCATCTCATGCTGGAATTGGTCTGGCTTGGCTTGCGTAGGTGTTGTGCATACAATCATAATGATTGAGAGTTCATATTAACCTGCTGTGTCCAAAAGATGTTACCTGGTAGCCAACCATCAGATCTGGTTATTATATTCTTGCCACCCCTTCTTTCAGAATGGTCTCTGAGTCCTTGGGGAAGAGAATATGGTCTATATGTTCCATTTATATCTAGACATTTTTCAGTTTCTTATTTTTTACACCTTGGTCTGTTGAGAGTCTCTATATTAATTACCAACAAATAGAAGCTTTATAAGTGAAGGTCGAGAAATGCATTGATATATGTATATGAAAATAATTCTTGGTTTACTTTTATGTCTATTTATCAAAATAATGCAATAGGACTTCCCATAGGACCCATGACAAGAACCTATCAGGCCATAGTTTCTTGGTCTGATATTGATATTATATATAGGCTGAATTTTGGATCAAGACTTAAATCCAATAATGAAGTTGTTTGTTACTACATAATGTCCTCATAATGTAGTAGTAAATACTACATACTACTATTGCACCAGTTGGCATATCTTGCAACAACAGTCATTATTGCAGCTTATAAAGTTCCCAATGGGGTAGGGCTAATGATTATTTTTCTCCTCTGGTAGCATACATCACATCTTCTAGGACTTTGAAAGCTAGCCATTATGGATGAAACTTCCATAAGACCAAAAATTAATCAATAAGACCTCATAAAGATAAAAAGTTTTGGTAGAGCAACGGACACTTTCAAGTAGGAGGCAGCCTACAGAATGGAAAAAATACTAGCTATACATCTGACACAGGGATAGAATCCAATGTATATAAAGAGCTCAAAATAAAACATCAAATAATCCAATTAAAAATGGAGCATAGAACTAAACTTAGAGTTCTTAAAAAAATGTAACATAAATGCATGATAAATATGTTTGTTAAAAATGGTCAATATCCATAGCCATCAGGGAAATGCAAATTAACACTGCTTTGAAATAATCCCTTGTATCATATTGGACTACCAGGGCCTAAAGTTAGAGTTCAACAACATCAAAAATCACAGAAAGCCTACAATCTCATGGAAACTAAACTTCACTCAGCTGAACCACCTCTAGGTCAAGGAAGAAATTAAGAAAGAAATCAACGTCTTCCTAGAATTTAATAAAAATGAATCTACAATGTACTCAAACTTGTGGGACATAATGAAAGCAGTCTTAAGAGGAAAATTCATGAGGTTCAGATCTAAAAAGGGAATTCTCAGCAAAAGAATTATGAATGGCTGAAAGGCACCTGAAAAAGTGCTCATCATCTTTAGCCGTCAGAGAAATGCAAATTAAAACAACTTTGAGATATCATCTGACACCTGTTAGATTGACTAAGATAAAAGACACAGAGGACAGCCTATGTTGGAGAGGATGCAGAGCAAGGGGAACAATCTTCCATTGTTGGTGGGAGTATAAGCTTGTTCAGCCACTTTGGAAAGCAATATGGCGGTTTCTCAGAAAATTGAGAATCAATCTCCCCAAGGACCCAGCAATACCACTTCTGGGTGTATAACCTAAAGATGCACAGTCACACTCCAAAAGCATTAGCTCAAATATGTTCATAGCAGTGCTATTTGTAATAGCAAGAACCTGGAAACAACCTAGATGCCCCTCAACTGAAGAATGGATTAACAAACTGTGGCACATCTATACAATGGAATACTACTCAGCAGTAAGAAAAAATGATATCCTAAAATTTGCAGGCAAATGGATGGATTTGGAGAATATCCTCTTGAGTGAGGTATCACAAACCCAGAAAAATAAGCAGGGGATATACTCACTCATTAGTGGACTCTAAACAAAAAAGCAAAAAGCAAAGCATGTCCAAGCTGCAAACCACAACCACTGAACAGCTTGGGATCAGAAAGACCTTGGACCTACTCCTTGGATCCCACTCTCCCTAGAAGAACACCTGACTCAGTCTTGAGGTTGGGAGGAGAAAACTGGATCTGCCAGGAGTGAAGGCTGAACTAAGCAATATTGGTACAGTGGGACCTTGGGACCACCTGTCGCCTGCCTAGGGCAGGGATGGGGAGTTGTGGAGAAGAGAGAATGACCTGATGTGGTGGGAGGGGGAAGGGACATTGAATAAGGATATACAAGGATAGAGAGTGTGACTTCTTTGTTCATAATAATAAAAAAGAGGAAAATTCATAGCACTAGATGCCTATATGAAAAGTCTAGAGAAATCACACACTAGAGAACTAACAGCACAGCAGAAAGCCTTAGAACAATTAGAAAGAAACTCACCTAGAAGGAGGAGACAGTAGGAAATAATCAAACTTAGAGCTGAAATCAATGCAATTGAAACAAAAAGAACAGCACAAAGAATCAATGAATCAAAGAGTTGGTTCTTTGAGAAAGGCAACAAGATAGATAAGCCCTTATCCAATCTAATCAAAAAGCAGAGAGGGAGTATCCAAATCAACAAAATCAGATATGAAAAGGGAGACATAACAGCAGGAAATCCAGAGAATTATCAGATCATACTTTGAAAATCTATATTCCACAAAAATGGAAAACCTAGATAAAATGGACAGTTGTTTGGACAGGTACAATTTACTAAAATTAAATGAAGACCAGATTAATTACCTAAACAGACCTGTAACCCTTAAGGAAATTGAAGCTGTAATTAAAAGACTCCCAAGTAAAAAAGCCCAGTTCTAGATGGTTTCACTGCAGAATTCTACCAGACAGTCAAAGAAGAATTACTACAATTACTGCTCAGACTATTTCACAGAGTAGAAGCTCGAGAAATATTGCCAAATTCCTTTTATGAAGCCACAATTACCCTAATACCCAAGCCACTCAAAGACACAACAAAGAAGGAAAATTACAGACCAATTTCCCTCATGAATATTGATGCTAAAATTCTCAACAAATTTTTGATAACCTGTATACAACAATATATAAAAAAATATCATCCACCACGACCAAGTATAGGTTTCATTCCAGAACTGCAGGGTTGGTTTAACATATGAAAAACTGTAAACGTTATCCATCATATAAACAAACTAAAGGAACAAAACCATATGATCATATCCTTAGATGCTGAAAAAACCTTTGACAAAATTCAACACTGCTTTATGATAAAAAACCCTGGAGAGATCAGAAATACAGGAAAAAGATCTCAATATAATAAAGGCGATTTACAAGAAGCCGACAGCCAACATCAAACTTAATGGAGAAAAACTCAAAGCAATCCCACTAAAATCAGGAACTAGACAAGGATGTCCTCTCTCCCCTTATCTATTCAATATAGTTCTCGACGTTTCAGCTAAAGCAATAAGAGAAGGAAAGGAGATTAAGGGGTAACAAATTGGAAAAGAAGAAGTGAAACTATCTCTATTTGCAGATGATATGATTTTATACACAAGTGATCCACAAAATTCTACCAGGGAAGTTCTACAGCTGATAAACACCTCCAGCAATGTAGCAGGATACAAAATTAACTCAGAAATCAGTAGTCCTTCTTACGCTAAAGATAAAAGGGCTGAAAAAGAAATAAGAGAAATATCACCCTTTATAATAGCTGCAAATTGTATTAAATTCCTTGGAGTGATTATAACCAAAGAAGTAACATCTATTTGACAAAAATTTAAATCACTGAAGAAAGAAATTGAAGAGGATATCAGAAAATGGAAAGATTTCCCATGTTCCTGGATAGGTAGGATCAACATAGTAAAAATGGCAATTCTACCAAAGGCAATCTACAGATTCAATGCACTGCCCATCAAAATCCCAACACAATATTTTTTGGACCTTGAAAGAACAATATTCAACCTCATTTGAAATAACAGGAAAGCCAGTATTGCCAAAACAATTTTGCTCAACAAAAGAACCTCAGGAGGCATCACCATCCCCGACTTCAAGTTATACTATAGAGCTACAGTAATAAAAACAGCCTGGTACTGGCATAAAAGCAGACTTGTGGATCAATGGAATAGAATTGAGGATCTAGGCACTAACCCAAAAACCTTTGAACACCTGATCTTAAACAAAGAGGCTCAAAATATTCAATGGAAAAAAGATAGTATCTTTAACAAATGGTGTTGGCATAGCTGGTTGGTAGTGTGTGGAAAAATTCTAATAGTTCCAATACTGTCACCCTGCACAAAACTCAAATCCAAGTGGATCAAAGACCTCAACATATACCCAGCCACACTGAACTTGATAGAAAAGAAAGTGGGAAATACCCTCCAATGAACTGGCACAGGCGACCACTTCCTAAATATAACACCAGTGGCACAGACATTAAGAACAAAAATCAATATATGAGACCTCATGAAACTTCTGTAAAGCCAAGGACACAGTCAATAAGACAAAATGACAGCCTACAGAATGGTAAAAGATTTTCACCAACTCTACAAGTAATGGAGGACTAATCTCTAAAATATATAAAGAACTCAAGAAACTATAGCCCAAAATCTTGAATAGCCCAATCAAAAAATGGGGTTCAGAACTAAGAAAGGAAATTCTAAGCAGAATTATGAATGGCTGAAAAGCACTTGAAAAAGTGCTCATCATCTTTAGCCATCAGAGAAATGCAAATCAAAACAACTTTGAGATACCACCTTACACCTGTCAGATTAGCTAAAATAAAAGACACAGATGGTAGCCTGTACTGGAGATGTTGTGGAGCAAGGGGAAGAATCCTCCATTGTTGGTGGGAGTGTCAGTTTGTTCAGCAATTCTGGAATGCAGTATGGCAGTTTCTCAGAAAACTAGGAATCAATCTCCCCAAGACCCAGCAATACCACTTCTGGGTGTATACCCTAAAGATGCTTATTCCCACTCCAATGGCATTAGCTCAGCTATGTTCTTAGCAGCATTATTAGTAATAGCAAGAACCTGGAAACAACCTAGTGCCTCTCAACTGAAGAATGGATTAACAAACTGTGGTACATCTACACAATGGAATACTACTCAGCAGCAAGAAAAATGATATCCTAAAATTTGCAGGCAAATGGATGGTTTTAGAGAATATCCTCCTGAGTGAGGTATCTGAAACCCAGAAAGATAAGCAAGGGATGTACTCACTAATTAATGGACTCTAAACAAGAAAGCAAAATGCAACGCTTGTCCAAGCTACAGACTACAACCACTGAACACCCTGGAATCTGAAACATCTTGGAATGGCACCTTGGATCCCACTCCCTCTAGAGGAACACCTGACTCAGTTTTGATGTTGAGGTGAGGAAACTGGATCTGTCAGGAGTGGATGCTGAACTGGGCAAAATTGATACCTTAGGACCTCCTGCCCTTGATGGGGAGATGGGGAGATTTGGAGAAGAGAGAGTGACTGGAGGGGTTGGGAGGGGAAAAGGACCTTGAATAAGGATATACACAGATAGAAAACATGACTTTTTTCATAATTAAAAAAAGAAAAAAATTATCACTGCTTTGAGATTCCATGTGAGCATGGTCAGCATGGCACAGTTTAAAAAATAATGGCAAATGATGATGTGGTTATAGAGGAGAGATAATACTTACTCCCTATTGGTGAGAGTGAAGACTCATATAGGTACTATGGAAATCAGTGTAGAGAGTCCCTATGAAACAAAAATTAGGTTCTACATATGATCCAGATACAGCACTCAAGTATATATCCAGAAGACTACATACCCTACTCTGGAAATACTAACTCATTCATGTTTATTGGCATTCTACTCACAACACCCAAGAAATAAAAAAGGCCTAGATGTTCATCAACCTATGAATGAATAATGAAGATGTGTTATATTTACACAGTGGAGTATTGCTCAGCTATTATGAAAATGAAATTATTCACTCTGAAATTAAGCAGATGGATCTTGAAGCAATCATTCTGAATGAGGTAGTCCAGACCTATATAGACAAACTAGAGTATCTTTTACTTGCAATTTTAGTAAGGTAACTAATGTAGCATTAGGAATATGATTGAATTTTTCTTCCTTGTTTTTTGATAGCTGTATTAGCCTGGGCTCCCTAGAAAATCATATCGCAAATATAAGAGAAGATAGATAGATAGTCAATAAGGTGGAAGATAGATATATCATTTACTATGAAGATCAGCTCATAGAATTATTAAAAGTAAGTACTCCAATTAGTATGTGGATATGTGATCTGCAAGATGAAGAGCTAAGGAATCCAGTGTTCCTTTCTTACCCAAGGCTGAAAGCTTCATCCGCTGATGTGAGTCCTGCCTCCAAAAGTGTGAGCATTTGGAGCTGTGATGGCTCACAACAGGATAGTATTGTCTCAGCTACATGAGAAGAGAAAAACAAAATTTTATTGTCTCTGATTTTTCTTCAGTTTGGTCCCTCAACTAATTGCATGACTCCTGCCCACACTAGGTGAGGACAGGCCTTTTTTATTCAGTCTACTGAATCAAATGGCAATCCATACTAGATACATCCTCAGATATCTATAGAAAAAAATTCCTTGTCAAATATTTAGATATTCCTCAATCCAGTCCGGTTGACACTAAAAGTTAATTATCATGTATTGAGAGATCACCTCCCTACTGACTCCTCCCTCCCCTCCCCTTAATGA
The DNA here is from genome assembly GCA_004025045.1 of Sigmodon hispidus. Classification (NCBI taxonomy): domain Eukaryota; kingdom Metazoa; phylum Chordata; class Mammalia; order Rodentia; family Cricetidae; genus Sigmodon; species Sigmodon hispidus. The sequence goes on along the minus strand of PVIH01001680.1, from coordinate 160,058 downwards.
CTATTTGAGCCCAACAGCTTTTCTTTCGATCCAGAGTCCTCTTACCACCTCCTCTTTTGTGAGCCACCAAGCCTGATGACCTTTAACTGGACTCCCTACAGTCTGCTCAATACGAAGCTTTCTTTTTACTCTGATGTGGTAAAAGCATAAACCTAATTTATTTACCTTATTCATACTTCATGCTCTTAGTTTTGTTTCTCAAAAGCTCTTTCTTTTCTCAAGACAATCTCTCATATGACAAAAGTGGTGTCTTTCAAAGCTGTTGTTTCTAATGTGGACTTTGAGAAGCTACTGTGAATTTATAAAAGCTGAACATCAAAGTCTTGTTCTCTTTATACATGTGCTGAAGTTTTCCTTGAGGTGATAAGGTGTCTATGATAATAGGAAGGAGGCTTGCAACCAAATTTATTTCTATAAATGCAGAAAGGTTAATTCTTCAAACATTTCAGGGTGCATCAGTATCCTTCTCTTTGACTCCTTTCAAATCTAAACAGGTTGATTCCTGCTTATGGTTTATTGTTGACACTGATTCCTAAGCTCAGCTCTCTGGTCCCCAGGGAGACTTTAAAGTGAAGAATATGGTGGTACGGTTTTCTTAATTGACAGTCTGATAAAACGGGTTTTAAAAGAAAAGTTGAGAATGGCTTCTGGATTGGCAGAATTTATGTGAAAGTGACTTATTACAAAAAAGATTTACACATTAACAATTACAATCCCTATCAAAATGTCAGTGGTATTCTTCAAATAATTAGGAAAGTAATATCATCTATATGGAAGCCAGAAATACACCATATATCCAAAGCAATCCTACTAGAAAGAACAATGTTAGAGCCATTACAATACAGGTCCTCAAACTATACTACAAAACCAGAGTGACAAAGCCATCAAAGTACTGCCTGGAAAAGGACATACACAGAGAATAGTGACAAAGCATAGGACCTATACATGGACAAAAGTGTCAAAATATGTTGGAGAAAAAGACAATCTCTTTTTTTGTCACCTGGGCTGCCCATTTTTATTGGGTTTTGGTTCCCCTGCTTTAAAAATACACAAACTTTCATATATACCTACATTAACACAAAAATAAACTATGCATTGTATACAAGCCAGCCAAAGATAATTTATCATTTTATGCCTTAGCAGGTAAAATATATGTCTCCAGAAAAAGACAATCTCTTAAACCAATTGTACCAGGAGAGAATGAAATTAGGTCAGTATCTCTCACCTTGCACAAAAATTCTTCAGATGGATCAAAAATATTAATATCAAACCTGAAACCCAAAATTGATAACTAAAAGTATGGGCAAACTATTCTGAGATACAGCATAGGCAATAATTATCTAAAAAGCACATCAATCTCATTAGGAAACAATCCCTAGAATACGTAAGTGAGATTTCATAAAACTATAAAGCTTTTTCTCAGGGAAGGAAACCATCAACAGAATGAGGAGACAGAGGAGAAGTCTACCAATTGCATAACTGACAGAGTTTTACCCTCTAAACCATTGGTTTCAATCCTGCAATGCTCTAATACAGTTACTTGTGTGAAGGTGACCCACCTCCAACCATACAATTATTTTTTGTTACTTTATAACTGTAATTTTGCTACTGTTATAAATTGTAATGTAAATATCTGATATGCATCATATAGGACCCCAAAGAGGTCATGACTTACAGGCTGAGAACCACTGCTATAGATTCTATAAAGAACTCCAAAAAAGCAAATACCAAAATGAAAAAATTCAGTCATCAATAAATGGATTATAAATTGAACCAACAGTTCTCAAAGGAAGATATTCAAATGGCCAATAATATTTGAAAAAGTATTAACATCCTCGGCCTTTGAGAAAAATACAAATTAAAACTGATTTGGTATCTCATCTTGCTAAGCAGAGTGTCAGAAAAAAAAAAAAAAACCAATGAGAAGAAATACTGGCGAGGGTGTGAAAGAAAGAGACACTGCTGGAGGGAGTATAAACTGAGGCAGCCACTCCGGAGTTTAGAACTGACATTCCTCAACAAGCTGCATCTAGAATTGCCACAAGATCCAGCTGTGCCCCTCTTTGTCATATGTCCGACAGACTCTAAGAGAGCATATTACAGAATATTAGTACATCATATTTGTTGCGAGATTATGAACAATGGATAAAATATGGTGCCAACCTGCATGTTCAGTAATAGATGAATGAATAAATTGTGTATATTGTTTATATGCTAAATAGAATTGCATGCATATGTAAAGAAAAATAAATTTGTAACATTTTTAAGGAATATTCATGGAACTGGTGATCATTATGTTAGTCAAGATAAGCCAGACAAATATCTTCTCTCTAATACATGGAACCTGGTTATGAATGCATACACATTGTGTGTGTGTGTGTGACATGAAAGAAAAAGATGCCTAAAAGTAGAAGTGAATATGATAAAGAAATGAAATATATATGTCAAAAACAAAAGGGGAACTCAGAAGGGAAGAGTGTGTGGGGAAAGAATAACAAAGTACAAAGACATTGATGAAAATATCACAATGAAAAACATTTCTTAGTATGCCAAATCATTCGATTAATTAATAGTCAAAATATTAAGAGTTCAAGACCTTCATATTAAAAATGTTTCCTATGAACTTACCAGTTCCCACTAGGTATAATGAACTAATTCCCTCTGTATGCGTATTGTGTGTTTACCACGTGTGTCTCATTAGTCTTTACCATCTCCATATGAAACAAATGCTCTTTCTGCTCTTATTTTGATGATGAAGAAACAGACTCAGAGAAGTCAGATCATTTCTGGTATTTATTAGTGAATGTTACTTTATTCACCTAGACTTGGGTATGTGCTTACAGTCTGTCTTGGTAAGCACAATACTGAATGGAATTGTCATTGCCACACTGTGTGGATGACATCGGAGCTGGTGAGTAATTTATTATACTTTCTTTCCCTTCATACTCCAGTGGTGGTCTCCAGAGCAGGGGAAAAATCTTCTTACTAACACTACAGAGAGATGTAACAAGGAAAAGGGCTCCAATCTTCCTTTAGTGGACATGCAATGACATGTAAAAAAGAAAATATTGCTACTTCAAGTCACTGAGTATTTGCAAGATGTGTTTATTTATGCAGCTAATCTTGTTCTGGCTGATTAATGCAGAATTCACTCAATCAGGCAATTATTTACTCATTTTCTTCATTCAACAGATAATTGCCAATTGTCCTCTATGTGCCAGGTACAGATTAAATACTGCAAGAACAGTGATGACACTTGTCTTTGTCGCCTCTAATAACCTATCCAAAAGGTCGACAGTTAATTAAATAATGGTGCCACATTTTAAGCTCAAGACATTGGATTCTAGAATTTGCAGGAAAGTTCTGTTCTCTTGACTTTCCAAACAGAGATTAAGGTAGAGTCTCCAGAATAATTTAAACTATATATATATATATATATATATATCAGATAGCAGAGGAGATTACTGCTTTATGTACTGTTGGTTGAAAGATTATAATCAAATTATCCAAAGGTCATCACCAAAAAGAGGCTGAATTGGACATTAAAAGTGTGTGCATGATTTATGGGGTAGGCAATAGTCATGTTTTATGGCTATCATCATTTAAACATGCCATTATATTTTTAATGTGTTTCTATTTGACAGGTGGTTAAGATGTGAACCTAAATATTCACTTCCAGACTCTTTGGCAGCTAGGACCCATGCCTGTGGGCATCCTATATTAACTAGATTCATGTCAAGTAGACTTCCTATTAGAATGTCAATTTGTCTAGCTGGTAAGGAATGGTGAAGAGATCCAGAGACCCTGCTTGAGGAAGAACAAGACGGTGGAGTGCCACAGCAGCATAGGAGCTGAAGTGGAGGATCTTGTTCAACAGCATCAAGAGAGGAGACAGAAATGCTCATCTCATTAGACTTTGGAACATAATTCAGATCATCATTCCTAGAAATCTGGCATTGATCCCAGTTCTCTGAACCTCTCAATATCTATGAGTTATTTGTATTCTTTAATGAACTTGTTTTCTGCTTAATCAACCACAGTCAGTTTCTGCTTTTCTTCAGATAAGAGTTACCCTAAGTGATGCAGTGTGGAAGCTGAGTCATATTCAAGTCAGATCCTGGGAAAAGAGAACAGAAACGGCTAATCTAAAGGTGTGTGGGTGGCTGCAGAATTTCAGTCTGTGAAACTGGAGATCAGAGCGGGAAAAGCTTGCAAAGGGGGTGATCTTTGGGTCCTGCTTGAACAAACTGGAGTGGGCAGTATCCTTCTGTTGCTTCTGTCCTCTTCTGTAAAGTCAGTTATCCAGCAAACTTTTACAGAGCACATCCAGCCAGGTCCTGTGCTAGACAGAGGGGACATCATGATAAGTAAGTTGAATGTACCTGTGTTACTAATAGTTTTATATAATGGGAAATCTGATTGTAGTGAAATGATCACACTAACAGACACACAAAACATGACCAAATATGAAAAGTCATGGACATTTTGCAGAAGTAATCTGAATGACATGTAGAAGCAAGCAAAGAAGGAGACAGAAAAATATTCTAAGGGGTCTACAAAGCATGTTCAAAGATCCTTGAGCACATTTTCAGATCTAAAAAGCTAAAGAGGTTAAAGTGAAGAGGAGAGGTAACTATGGAAGGGAATAGAGCTGTGGCAGTTCTGTGGGGTCAGGAAAAAAAACCAGATGGCTCAATATTCTTTCTCTTCTCTAAAATTGATAGAAGGTTATCAGAGAGTTTAAGCTTTATGTTCCCATTGTTAGGTATTCCAAAATTTCATGCTAGCTAGAGTGTGGACAGTGGGTGGCATGGGAGGGTAGAATCCACAGGAGGGTGAATTAGGAGAGTACAGCAATAGCTGAGACAGGCGTGGGTTGAAACATCAGGCTGGAGCATGAGCTGGCGGTGGACGAGAACAGAGGAGAAAGGTAAGGAGTGAAAATCAAGGGACCTTCATGAGGAGTTAAATACGGAATGTGCATGAGTCTAAATTTTCAGACTTGGAAAAATTACATACTAGCCGCTGTAGGAGCATCAGATTGGCCAGCAAGACACAGATAATACTGTCTGGAAAATTCTGAGATGAGATATCTGAAGTATTTAAGAGACACCAATGTAGACTTTAATTTAAGGACTAGAAGTTCTGCAGAGTCCTGTACTGTTGTAACCATACAGTAGGACTGGAGCTGTCTTGGAGAGACACCTGTGTCTTCCCTTTGCCATCACAGATGCAAACAGTGAATCTCAAGAAGTTGGAATTTCTTCAGGAATTTAATATTTGGGAAAAGAAAAAGTTGAAATTTGATGTCAGCCAGAGTGGTAGCTTATCTTATGAAAAATCATTTCACACAGTTCTGATAATTTGCCAGTTCATTTTAAAGGAAAGACTGGAGGTAGGCAATGGCAATGGATAGGTCTACATCCTACCCAAGATTGTTAGCTTTGTATAACTCTTATTCTCCTTTTAAATCTAAATTTCATGCCAGGATTCCAAAGACATATTTGGAGACACAGAACCTCTCAGCTTGTACATTGAACAAATCTTTTCCTTGTCTTTCACTATTATTTTGTTTAATTGACATATTCAGAATCAATGGCTGAGTCCCATTTATTAGCATCTCAGGGCCCAGGATCTACCTGTAGCATCTCAAGAAACACTGGAAATATCTTGTTATTTTATCTTAAAAGCATATCAGCTGAAGCTGGAATCTGGCTACTCCAGCTGATAAATGGCTTAAATGTCCAGCCATTGGTGCAGTTTTGACAAGTGCATACATTACACTGAGCATTGAGCACACAGACCAAATGGGGCAGTGACCTAGAGAAATGTACAAGTCAGAATACAAACTTTCCAAAATGTAGATAGTGAAGATGTATACTAAATTATTTCAGAAGGCACTTTTAAGGGTAACTTTTAGAGATATAAGAATGAATGGTATTCTGGGAGAAGGAGACAGTCATTCAAAAACACTGAGCATCATGGCACAGTGCTTGTTTTGTTTTGTTTTATAAGAATCACCAGTGTTAAATAGGATTGAAGCAAGGGAGTTGAGGAAGGGCAATAGCAGCAGATGAGGTTAGGGATTGACCAGGAAGTTGATGTCAAAGACCCTAGAACATTTTGAACCTTTATCTGAAGACTAAATATATTTGGTACGTCTTGTTTCATTGTGACAAAACTACCTGCCAGAAACTACGTAAGTGAGGAGGGTTTTAGCTTACCATGTTTGGAATGGTGGGGGACACTGTTGTTCTGTGGTGGTGGGAGCACTGGGTACTCTGTGCTGGTCAGAGCCACTTATTGTTCTCAAACCTGTGTACTTCTGCCAGCCAGGCCACTGCCTACAAAATGGTAGGTACCACAGCTGGAGATGGACAGCTCAGCAGACATGAATGAGTTAGTCACCAGCCATAGCACCTGGTATTCTAAAAGCATCTGTAAATGAACTCAGACATGGGCTTTATATACATAACTCTGCTGGAGTAGTGGGCATCTTTAATAGAAAATATTAGAAAAAATCACTCAAAATCAAGTTTTACTAGCTGACACTTTTCCCAGATGATTTTTCATGTTAGTTAAGGTTCCAAGTGCTGATGTTGACATCCCACTCAAAGTGCAGAACTGGAAAGTTCACCAACCAGTCACTGCTCTACTTTGTACTTAAATCAATGACATAATGGCCTGTTGTTGCTTGTTTATTAGAGACCATCACATAATCTCCTTCATTAAATGTTGGTTACCAAAGTCACGTTCATAGTATAGGATTTGCTGTGGTGTTTAAACCATAGCAATAGGTAGATGTTATGAACCAGAATTTGATTTATTATTTTAATGTATATATTGAAAATTAGCAAACTACAGCCTTAACACTAAATTGTATCCCAAAGAATTAAATTGTTTTCTTTATGAATTTGTTTGAAAGGCTGATGATTTTGTTTGCTTTCTGTTGTTGTGGGTGAAAAAAACTCTAAGAAAAAGAAACTTGGGGAACAAAGGGTTTACTTTGCTTATACTTAAAAATCACAATCTACCATTAAGGGGAGTCAGGACAGGAACCTGGAGGTAGGAAGCATGGCCAAACACTGCTTACTGGCTTACTCTCCGGCCCATCTAGCAAGCTTTCTTCCACAGTCCAGACCAACCTGCCCAAGGCTGGTGCTGCCTACACTGGGTGAACCCTCCTACATAAGTCAAGACAGCCTTTTCAGACATGGTCACATGTCAGCCTTATCCATGCAGTTCTTCACTTGAGGTCCTTCTTCCCAGGTGACTCTGAGTTGTATCAAGTTGATGAAAATTATGGTGAGACTATGTTCTGGTACATTGTAAATAGTTGTCCCTCTTACTGGCTTAATAAAAAGCTGATTGGACAGAAGGCAGATAGGAAGTATGGGTGGAGCTACCAGAATAAGAAAACTCTGGGATCAGGAAGAGTAGAGCAGAGATATCAGCTGAGATACCAAGAGAATCCAGAGAGACACCAGTGAAGACACCAGCAGACAACAACTATGGTGCTCTGAGAAAAGGTACCAAGCCACATGGCTAAACAGATTAATAGAAATAGACTGAGTTAAGATGATAAAGCTAACAAGTTATCTGCCTGGGCCATAGAACAATCATCATGAAATTAATATAGGTGCCTGTGTGTTTCTGTGGGACTGTGGGTCTGTGGGTCTGGACCACAGGCCAGACAGGTCAGAAACTTTTTATTATAGAAAACTAACCAGGACAGTTTATTTTTAAAAAGAAAGAATTGGAGAGGTACAACCAGCCAATACATGTAGTAAACACTTCTGTTGGTTAGAGATTGTAGGTAAATAGATCACAGTTCAGATATAGCTTGCCTTCTCTGATGCTCATATAGATGTTTGGTATCCCGGTATAACAGTTTTGAAAAGTGGTGGGTCCTAAAGCATGATGAAGCTGTTCAAAGGAATGCATACAGTTCCTTCAGAAATGTCTTAGTTACTACCAGAGTGGGTTGTTGTGAAGCCCAGCTGCTTTCCTCTTTGGTTCTTTCATATTGATCGCTTGCCCTGGGTGTTTTTGCTGCACCCTGACCACATGCTACACTTGATCTTGAACTTCCAGCCTCCAGAAGTATGGGCCTAATAGGCTTTTTTCTTTATAAATTCTCCAGTATCCCATGTTCTATTGTAGCAACTCAAAATGACTAAGTCTGGCTAGCTCAGCTTTTGTGGGACATAGAGAGTTATTGTCACAACTATACTGGACAGACTTGCTAGTCCAAGCACTTCTGAGAGTAACAGATAAAGTGACATGACTCTGTTTCAGTAAAATTTTGTTCATACAACTTGATTTGGTCCACATGTCCTAGCTTTCCAAACTGAAATAATAAAGTCTATAGTATCTGTGAATTTTATAATTAGTAAGGAGCAATTGTAATAATAAGCCTTATATCTAGGTAATGTGCTTAAAGAATTAAAAGTGTTGAAAACTCCATTGTAACAAACTGCAGCATGGATAATTTGGCCCACTTTGAATCCTGTCAATGAGAATTCCATTTCTGAAGATCTTTGACCAGTCAAGTGATGGCAGTTATAAAGTGAAACCTTGTGGTAATTAAGGGTCTTTGCAGTTGCCTGATTCGCAAAGCCACACAGGTTAACTCTCCAAAACAATAGAAACTACACAAAAGACCACCTGTTTCTTCCTTAGTTTTAGTTTGTACGTGCTGTAAATGCTCTGGGACTCTTTTTGTATACTGTAAATATTGGTTTAATAACGTTGCTGATTGGCCAGAAACTAGGCAGACAGGAAGTATAGGCTGAGCGACCACACAAGGAGAATTCTGGGAAAAGAAAGAGCAAACTCTCTTTAGGCCAGCCAGACACAGAGGAAACAAGAAAATAATTTTGCCCTCAGAAAAGGAACAAAGCCATGTGATTAAATGTGGATAAAAATCATGGGTTTAAGAGTTAGCAAGTAATATACTTGAGCTGTAAGCCAAATAGTTTAGGATTAGTATAAGCCCTTGTGTTATTATTTGGGACTAAATAGCTGCAGAACTGGCTGGGAAGAACAGAGAAACTTCTGAGTATGGTAAAGCAAAATGAAACTCAGAGATACATTTATTGAGGAGCCTTTCCTATTGATCTATGAAACATTGTTTCACATGGATGCTTGTTGTAAACAGGTTGGCATTGCATTGTATTTTACTCTATTGATATGAGTGTGTCTGTATGCAGCAATTTATATGCCCACACAGAAAAAAAGTATGAAAATATCTATGGCATACAAGCGTCCTTGTGCTACAATCTTGTGGCACATCAGGTCATAACTGTTCATATTCTAAACCCATGAATGACTAACAATTAATAGACTATTTGCTTTAATCACTATAAGAGTTTTAGTGTGTTTCAGTTTCATTTCAGAGGGCAAATTTATATGCATTCACCCTGTCTACACTTTGTCTTGAGTTCTTCTCCCATGTACACCCCTATGAAGTAACTAGGCTCTAGGGGCCTCTACAGGCTATAGGACTGTGAGCCAGCCAGTCTCAACTGGTCTAGGCCAGTATGAGGAGCAGGGACATAAGATACTTTCTAAGAGCCAGCCTGGGTCTGCCTGAAGTCTGCCTGTAACATAGGCAGAGAGAGTCCTGGTAAAAAGTGACCTGAACCAATAAATGATGACCATGTCACACTAGCAGATGCCAGCAGAGCAGATCTTCCTATAGGCAGGATGGAGGGTTCATAAGTCTTGCCCCTTCCTGAGTAAATTAAGCTTGTTGCTTTCAACCTGCCTCCTTGGGTCTGTGGCATTGACTCTGAGCCTACTTGCCCCCTCCCCTGTGGGAAATTTGCTGAAACCTTACAACATCCCTCAACACACCGCTACCCCTAAAGGATCAGCACTTCAACAACATATAATTGTCCAGCAAATGGATATATGAGATCTTCTGGGAAGAGTTACAGCCCACCTTGGAGGCTTTGTTGTTAAGTAAGTGTAACTCACTGAAATCTACTAGAAACAGATATGTCTCACTGAATTCTCACCTGGCATTGCTTTTTGGTCGATGTGTAAATCTGAGTTGGTTATGTTCTTAAAATTGCTATAATATCAAAATTGAAGTGAAACTAGCCAGCATAAACACCTTTAACAGGCTGGAGAGATGCCACAGTAGTAGTTCAGTTTCCAACACCTGCATCTGGCGGGGTGTCAGCTTCATCTCAGTGGGAATCAGGTATCTCTGCAGGCACCTGAATGAATGTACATATCCACATATAAATAAAATTAAAAATAAAAACAAATCTTTGAATGTTCTTTAGAAGGCACCTTTTGTAGTATCAGATACTTACATTTTGAAAATATGTCCTATGCATGTTGGGATTGCCCCACCTACTTTCCTGAAGTAGAGAAGCTCAGCTGAAAGCAAATAGCGGTAGCACTCTCACAAAGGCCAAGAACAGATTCTCTGCCCACCTTTGGGCCTAAACAATGTTAAGCTAAACAACAGCAAAGTGACTAGGATATTTCATAAAATTTGAATGGCTAGATTTTATGTTTATATGTAAACTGATAGATTTAGCAAACTTAGTTCCCCACAGTTTTTAATTCATCAGTGTGCAACTGAGTATCAGTACCTGGGCCAGAGGGTCAGGGAAGCTGCAAAATTCCTAGATTTGAACCACAGTCTGGAGACGTCAATTATCCATGAGGTTGTCATATGAGGAATCACAAAATGCTCTTCTTTCTTATGTATAACAGAAAATATTACTTCAAAAATTAGTTTATAACCAATGCTAGCAATAATTTTATTTTCTTTATTAAAATAGTCCATTTAGTAAGATTTGATTTTCTTCATAGTATAACTTCAGAGAGAAATAGTTGTGACCACTTGTACAAAATTTAAGGTCATAAGAAAGTGCAGGATTGTAATGAAGAAAAGAAAGTGAAATATTATTAAGGCTTCATATAGAAAACAGAATAAGTGTTAAAATATAATTTCTCACAAATAGGCAGCTCTGTCAAAATGTAAATTTTCTCCAATTAATAAAAAAAATTCAATACAATTCTATTAAAGTACACCAACAAGTTTCAGCTATTCTGATGAATTTATTCTCAATTTTATTAAAGGAACAACATTTAAGAAAGGACAGATAAATCTGAAGACAGGAGAGGAGAAAATGTAATGGTACCTCAAGACAAGGTGACTTCCATTAAAACCAAATAGCTGACCGTCAGTAGTCAACATACAAGTAGATCAGGAGTACAGTGCTGGCTAGGTCTATGTATGAGCTGCAGTCACCACATCTAGTACTCAGAGTCAGTGGAGAAATGGTGAACTGTTTAATGTGAAAACTGGATTCCTAGGAAAAATAATCTCAGGACTAGGGGATGACTCAGTGAGTGAGAGTGCTTGCTCTAGCATGGAGACCTGAGTTCAATTTCCCTGTGTCCACAAAAAAAGCTGGGCATAGCAATTCAAGTTTGTAGAGACAGATGGATCGTAGGAACCCATTGACCATCAATGTAGCCCAAACAGTGAATTCTAGGTTCAGTGTGTGATCTTGTCTCAAAAGATATGTTACAGAGCAACAGAGGAAAACACCTAACACTCCCTACATGCACATGAATGGGCAAATACCTGTGTTACCTGCATATACATTTGTACACACATATACAGGAAGAAAAAATAATTATAATCCTGCTATCTCATACACAAATACATTGAAGACCTAAATATAGAAAATAAAAGTCTAAAACCATGATTTCAAAAGTGACCAAATTATCTTTATCATTTCAGTCTGAGAGGGAGATTGTAAAATCAACAATGACAACAAATACACTTCAAAACACAAGTTGAGATTTCTTATCATTTAAACCTTAGATCCTTCTTTCAGGCCAACCAGAGACTTCCTCTGTCTGAACCCAGACCTGGAGATGGAGCACAGCTTTGGCAAACCGCAGCCTGCACAGACCATGGTTGACATTACAGCACCACAACCTCACAGGAGCAGCTGATTCTCTGAACACACAGCTGATTAAGAGCCCCCAGACCAACAACTGACTATGAGCCAACCAAGAACTAACCAAGAGTAAATTGAGGAAACAATAGGCAGACACCAGTGCAAGAATACATACAACAATACAAAGATCAAAAAGACACCACCAGAAGAAGCAAGTGGTTCTATACCTTCAAGACCTGAACATAACAATGAAGAGGAAATAGAAGAAAACCAAGTTAAAAACAGGTTTGTGAAGCAAAAAGAAGCCTTAAAAGAGGATATAAAAACTCCCTTAAAGAAATAGAAGAAAATACAAACAGAAAATTGGAAGACATTAACAAATCCCTGTAAGAAAATGAAGAAAACCAAGAAAAAAATAAACAAGTGAAAGAAACATTGCAGGAATTAAAATCTGAAATAGAAGCATTAAGGAAGGCACAAAGTAAGACAAAGCTGGAAATAGAAAACCTGAAGAAAAGAACTGAAACCACATATTCAAGCATAACCAACAGAATCCAAGAGATGGAAGAGAGAATCTGTAGAGTGGAAGACTCAGTAGTGGAAATAGATACATCAGTTAAAGGAAACACTAAAACCAAAAAAGTCATAACACAAAATGTCCAGGAAATCTGGGATACCAAGAAAAGGCCAAACCTGAGGATTGTTGGAATCGAAGGAGAAGAACAGCAGCTCAAAGGTACAGAAAATATATTCAACAAAATCATAGAAGAAAAATTCCCCAACTTAAAGAAGGAAATGCCTATACAGATACAGGAAGTCTACAGAAGACCAAATAGACTAGACCCACATAAAACCTCAGCTTGCAATATAATAATCAAGCCATTTAACATACAGAACAAAGAAAAAATACTAAGAACTGCAAAGGAAAAAGGCTAAATCACCTACAAAGGCAGACCCATCAGAATAACACCCGGCTACTCAATGGAAACAATGAAGATAAGAAGGTCCTGGTCAGAGATTATACAGACACTAAAAGGGCATGGATGCCAACCTAGAGTACTGTACCCAGCAAAACTATCAATCAATATAGATGGAGGAAGCAAGATTTTTCACAACAAAATCAGATTTAAACAATACATATCCACAAATCCGGCTCTACCAAAAGCTTTAGAGGGAAAACTCCAACCTAAGGAAACCAGAAACACTCATGTAACCACAAAAAAATGATAAGCCCACAGAAGAACCACACACACACATACACCCAAACAAACAAGGAAATACAAGCTACCACTAAAAATAACAGGAAATAACTATCACTGTTCATTAATATCCCTTAATATCAATGGACTCAATTCACCTATGAAAAGACACACCCTAGCACGATGGATACAAAAACAGAAATCATCCTTCTTCTGCATAAAAGAAATGCACCTCAACTTTATAGACAGACACAAGCTCAGAGTAAAGGGTTAGGAAAAGACTTTCCAATTAATTGGCCCTAAGAAACAAACTGGTGTAGTCATTCTAATATCTAACAAAATAGACTTTAACCTACATCAATAAAAAGAGACCAGGACAGACACTACTTATTCATCTCAGGAAAAATCCACCAAGATGAAGTTTCAATCCTGAATATCTATGCCCCTAATATAAAGGCAGCTTCATATGTAAAAGAAACACTACTAAAGCTTAAAACTCATATCAAACTTAACACACTAATAGTGAGAAACTTCAATACCCCACTTTCACCCTTGGATAGGTCAACCAGACAGAAACTGAACAGAAAAATAAGGGATCTAACTGAAGTTATGACCCAAATGTACTTAATAGATTTATACCAAACCTTCCACCCAAACAAAAAGGAATATACATATTTCTCAGCATCCCATAGAATTACAAATGGCTGAAAGGCACTTGAAAAATTGGTCAACATCTTTAACTATCAGAGAAATGCAAATCAAAACAACTTTGTGATACCATCTTACACCTGTCAGAATGGTTAAGATCAAAAACACAAAGGACAGCCTATGCTGGACAGGATGCAGAGCAAGAGAAACACTCCTCCATTGTTGGTAGGAGTATAAACTGGTACAGCCACTATGGAATGCAGTATGGTGGTTTCTCAGAAAACTGGGAATCAATCTCCCCAAGGACCCTGAAATACCACTATTAGTCATATACCCAAAGGACTCACATTTGTACTCCAAAGGCATTAGCTCAACTATGTTCATAGCAGCATTATTCTTAATAGCAAGAACCTGGAAACAACCTAGATGCCCCTCAACTGAAGAATGGATTAACAAACTGTGTTACATCTATACAATGGAGTACTACTCACCAAAAAAAAAAAAAAATGAGGAAGGTATCACAAGCTCAGAAATATAAGCAGGGATGTACTCACTCATTAGTGGACTTTAGACGAAAATAAATTAAAAAAAAAAAAAAACCAAAAAGCAAAGAATACTCAAGCTGCAAAACACAACCCCTGAAAAGCTTGGGATCAGAAGAAACTTAAGAGAGACTTCCAGGGATTCCCCTAGGATTAAGAACATCTCTTTAGCTAACTGAGAGCATAAGGAGTTGCAACCAAGAAGAGGTGGGAACAAATCATGAGAAAAGAAGATTGAGTGAGAGGAGCAATAAGGAGAGAGGAAAAAAAAAGAGATGGAGATCTTAATAAAGGAAGCCAATATGGGGTTAGAAAAAGACAAGGTGCTAGGGTCAGCCATAACAACTCACAGGATGTCCCTGCCTAGGTCTCCAACCAATAGTGAAAGTGTTGCCTAGACAAGACTTGCCCTAATCAAACAAACAGACACCCCAAGTGCCATCATAGAACTTACATCCAACAATGAATAGAGGTTGAGACAGAGACACATGGCTGAACACTGAGCTGAGCTCCTGGTCCAACTGAGAGCAGGGGAGAAGAGTCTATATGAGTAAGGGGATATGGCTTATGAGGAAAATTCCCACAGTGATGACTGGCTGGAACTCTAGAGAGCTCACTGAATTAAGAACAGCCACTAGGGAACATTCAAGAAAAAGAACTAGGCCCTCCAAGGATAGGCAGCTGTCCACTGACATGGGCAGTATGTGGAGCCTCAAGGGAAGAGATCAGACTGTGTTTCTATGCATGGACTGGCACTTTGGAGCCCACTCTCCCCTGAAGAATACCTAATCCAAATATGACATTACAATGAGGAAATCGGAGTAGGTGCTGAGTTGATCCACCTTGGGACTTCTTGTTCCTTTGGGGGAGGGGATGGGGAGGAGGGAGGCTGTAGGCAGACAGAGAGGGATTGTGATGGGGAAGGGAGGGAGAACAAGGAGATGCATGAAAAAAAAGGACTTTATTTTCTAAAAATAAATAAAGAAATGAAAATTAAACCTTACATGGCAAAAGATACTATAATAAGAATAGTCAACTGCAAAAGGCACTTTGGACATATATAACAGAAGTCACAGGACTGGTATTCAGAATATTCAATAAATTCAAGTGAGTAATTCAATAAATCAGTATAAGAAGACATGGATAGTTAAAAAAGCCAATGGGCATAAAATACTAAGATGAAATTTACAGGCAAAAAGATGAAAACATAATTAGTCAAAATGGTAGTTAGGACTACTTGAATTTAAATGAGAAAAATACATAAATCCATACAAAGACTTGTATTACTTGTACTTGCTACAGACTATGCAGCCAAAGCCCGTTGAGAGATAAATGTACAAATTGCAGGCCATTTATATTTGTATAGATACCCAGCACCCCAATGGACTTGCCCAGAATCATTATGGTAAATGAGAAAAGCCAGACAAAAGACATATAATCCACCATCTCATTATGATAAAAGTCTAGAGAATACAAAGAACATATGATCTGAGGAACAGACTCATTGCTGCTTGGTATGTCTGCTATTTGTTGCTGCATGTTTCATTGCTAGAGCTTAGATGCTCAGCAGAATGCTTCATGACCTCACAGGACCTGCACTATGGGGTAACGGGGTATCACAGCTCTTGGGCTTACATCTCACCAGTGGCTCTGAGGACTTTGCTCATTAGCAGAATTACATCTTCATAGCTGCAGGGCCAATACTGGGCTCTTCCATCGCTCTTTGCTTCCAGAAACACTCAGAAATAGCAGACTTGGACTGTCTGCTTTTCTAAAATCTCTGTGGCTTCTCCCTCTAACACTTAAATTTTTAACATGATCATATCAGGCCCATCTAATTAGCTTTTCTTTGATTAGTTGATAGCTGTAAAAGATTTTAGTTACATAATGTAGTATAATTACAGAGATTCTGGGCTCTCATTTCCATTCCTTCATTCACATTCAAGATGACCAGGATATGTTTACCAGAAGACCAGAAAGTTGACAGTGCCTTAGTATACTGTTTACTACACTTGAGGTCTGCGTCAGGTAAAGATTGAAAGTCTTGTTTTATCACAGTCTTTAACTACTGTCTATATAAGATTTCTTACTCATTTAAAACAATGGAGATGTTTTTCCCCGATACAATAAAAACGTCTGCAGCTTTCCGTCTTTCATTGTCCTGTTATGTAATTATAAGAGAACAAAGTTATTTGGAAGACCAATAAGACCATTGTCTATAGAGCTTTAAAGGGAACAGAAGATTTCAAAGGAAACCAACTGCAAAGAGGTGAGAAAACTTGTGGAGACAATGGAGAAATTTAGTTCCTTTTCTGTGGGGCCAATTTCTTGTCTTGAAGTTGATGAGATTACACTCTTTAATTAGGCATGGTTGAACAGCTTGGGATCAGAAACACCCTGGACTGACTCCTTGGATCCCACTCCCCCTAGAGGAACACCTGACTCAGTCTTGATGTTGAAGGGAGAAAGCTGGATCTGCCAAGAGTGGAGGCTGAACTAAGCAATATTGGGTCAGTGGGACCATGGGACTGTCTGCTGCCTGCCCAGGGAGGGGGTGCGGAGTTGTGGAGAAGAGAGAATGAACTGATGTGGCGGGAGGGTGATGGGACCTTGAATAAGGATAGACAGGGATGGAAAATGTGACTTCTTCATTCATAATAATAAAATAAAAATAAATAAAATCACTATATAAAAGAAAAATCTGAAACCACTAGATATCAGCAGTTGAAAGTTTGAGAGTAAGTAGCAGGGCTTCATAGAGGAGATGGCTTTGACCATGTCTTTTTTTTTTTTCTATTCAAGACAATTTTACTTAAAAATCATGATCACATACTATCTGATATTTAAATAAACAATGAACCGCAGAGATAATTGAGATACCATTACATACATTAGTTGACCATGTCTTAAAAAGATAAATGTCTTTGTATTTTAAGATCCCGGATGTCTTAGCTTTATTTCTGTTACTGTGACAAAATACCCCAATGAAAGCAACTGAGAGGAGAGAATGATGGTCACCATCTGTCACTGCTGTAATGTTCGGACTTCTAGAACTTGAAGAAGCTAGTCACACTCAGTCAAGAGCAGAAAGAGTGAATTATTTATGATGGTCCTCAGCTGGCTCTCTCCTTTCTTGTACAGTCTATACAGTCTTATACAGATTCCCTGACTAGGGAATGGAGCCTTTCACAGTGGGTGGATCTTCCCACTTTAATTAATGCAATCAGAATAATCTCCCACAGCCTTGCCTCAGACCAATTTGAAACAGACACTTCTTCACTGAGACTCCTCTCCCAAGTAATTCTAGGTCAGTGCTTTTCAAACTGTGGGTATCAACCCCTTTGGGAGTCAAATGTCAGATATCCTGCATTCAAATATTTACATTATGGTTAATAATTATAGCAAAGTTACAGTTCTGAAGTAGCAACAATATAATTTTGTGATTGGGGGTCACCACAATATGAGAAACTGTATTAAAGGATTGCAGCATTAGGAAGGTTGAGAACCACTGATCAAGACTGTGTCAATTTGACAAGATTATCCACCACACAGGTGGTCCACTCCTTCAGATGTAATGCAGAGAGACTCCACTATCTAAGATTAGGGTATTTGTATGTTGTTGTAATAGCAAAAGTTGAAAACAATTTAAAATGTCCATCTTGAAACAAGTAAATAAATGGTATGTTCACCAAATGAGATGTCAAACATTATTTTTAAGTCAATGAAATAGATTTGACCATATTAACACAGACCTAAAAAAGTCAATATTGACAGAAAATTACAGAATCTTTTTTCATTATCCCATTCCCAAAAAAATCTAGGCTGTGGTGGCCAAACCTTTAATCCAAGCACTCAGGAGACAGAGACAGGTGAGTTGATGAGGCAGAAGCCAGACTGAGCTACAGAGAAACTTCAAGATAGCAGAGACTACACAGAAAAAAAACAAGAATTTTAAAAAAAAAAATTCCAAAAACAACAGAAATTTTTGTCAAAAATGCAAAATATTGCTGAAAATAATTTGTTAACACATGATGTAACAAATGTATGTACAAATACAGACGTAAAAAATACATACCCAGGGTTCCAGTTCCCATTCCAGGACCAGGTGCTGTCTGCAGAGCTTCTCACAGCACACTCTGGAGCAGGTGCAGATAAACTCTTCCTGTCATGGTACCCGAAGCTGCTACTGAGGGAGTTTGCACAGCCACCACCCGGCCTCCAATTGGTCAAACAAAGAAAGATTGAAGACTTCAAAGTCAGTCCCCTGCACAGTGCTGAAGTAGTGACTGAGCAGAACTTTTCATCAGAGGTCACAGGAGGCACACAAGCCAGAGTGCCACAACTGACCAGGAGCCACCTAATCGTGAACCACTAAAGCCATGGGCAAACGTCAGTGCAAAAACTTACATAATAATATAAAGAACAACAAGGTAACTCCAGAAGAAAGTGGCGATCCTACAAATGCAAGACCTGAACTGAGCAATGAAGAGGAAACAGAAGGAAGCATCACCAAAAATTCCTTTTTGATGATCATCGAAGCTCTCAAAGAAGATATGAAAAATAGCCTTAAAGAAATAGAAGAAAATACAAACAAAAAATTGGAAGAGATGAACAAATCTATGAAAGAAACATGCCAGGAACTAAAAGCTGAAATAGAAGCAAT